>JAQBSW010000093.1:0-100000 GCA_029291075.1 Eudiplozoon nipponicum
TTAAGGGCCCCCATATCAGTAACTAATCTCTATTCAGAGCACCTTAACCGAGTTTGTAACGTCGTACGGCATTTACTTGAAGCCGGGGCGTTTACAACCCTATTAATTACAAATAAAATTGCAGCGCAAGAAATCTCAATTAAAATTGCTTGAAACTAACAGTGATTGTTTCTAAAATCACAGTTAAGAGAAATATTGTGCTAAAACAGAGTTAGATTATTTGACCTTAAAGAGTACCATATTTGTCAAAATTGAACATCGTTGGGTTGTAACGCGGAGCCGCGTGTTACAATATTATCAATTTACATTGACTGTACTAATTACCTGATCTGCGTTTTGACTAACGCAGCCGCGTATTATACTCGAGTTGAGAATTTTGATTTGCTGGGAGGTCATGTAGCTCAATCATATGGATTTTTCTATGTCAATTATCAATTAAATTAGCAAACAACTCCTGCATTTCTCAAAGAATTTCACTATCGTTTTATTAAACGGAAGTATTGGTTTTAAATTTTAATATTTCTTGTAGTTATTCAAAATTTTATATCCACAACTATGGATGTAATTCTGCTAAGTCAATATAATCTTTTCTGAACTTTGACAATTCACAAGTAGTAAATAATTAATTTCATTAATAATCATATTTAAATTACTTTATAAATATCATTTATTTAACGAAAAGTCAAAATAAAATCTCGTTTAATTCATAATTTACATAATCATCTATTGAACATTTTCGGTATAGTATCAGTAAATGTGCATACCCGAAATGGATTATTTAATAATTTATACACAGAATAAACAGAATAATTAGTGTTCATATTACGTATACAATCATACTCTATTTATCATTAAATTACCCGAACCGCTCCTTGTTAATTCTGGATCACTTAATATGTGCAATCTCATGCGAAGTTTTCTGGCTTTGAACATTCACATTGTTACATCGAATGATTATTTGTTTTTGATCCAATTCCTTGAAGTAGTTAACAACCTCATTAGTGTACCAATTATCCAAATTCATGCATAAAAGAACATAATTTGAGCATTGTAAACCTCAAGTTGGTGTTGGAGAACGCGCGTACACACATATACAAACAATTACTATTTTACATTAAAAACATGTATGAACAACTTTTTTTTATTCATCTGAGGATTAAGAATTGTAACGACACAAATCAATGGCCGACATATTGCGTAAATTAAATTCAAATTTATTTACGTTGCACCAATGAGAAAAAAGCGAAATTGCCGTTTAACCACGTTTAACCAATAGTGTGCAAGTAGACATATTGCATGCTATTTAAGCACGGTAATTTACCATGCAAGTCAGTTGTGGCATTTGCATTCTACCTGCTTCACGCGTGTGCGTTCTGTCGGCTGTCAATACCTACGCTGGTGATTTGATAGTTTCACCAACAACTAACTACATCCGTGACTCATCTTGTTGCGGTATACCGGAGAGACGAGCCAATTAAGTGCAGAACCTGCAGGACGCCATCCACAACGTGATTACAGCTCAACCACGGGAGCGACAACTCAACCAGAGTCCACCCAAGGCTCTAGGACATCTTCAAACTCTGAAGACTTCAAGAGAACGCATTACCAGGCCCTCTTAAGGGCCCCCATATCAGTAACTAATCTCTATTCAGAGCACCTTAACCGAGTTTGTAACGTCGTACGGCATTTACTTGAAGCCGGGGCGTTTACAAAATTGGCGACCGCGCCAGGATATTGATTATTGTTCTGATTTTTTTGGTATAAATAAAATTGACTTCCTTTTTCATCTATTTGGGATAAATAGATTGACATTTGTGTTTTCTTTACCCTGATCGTGGTTTTCTGGGAAATCTGTTGGGTATATATTCGTGGATTTGTGGGGATAATTATAATACATTGTCATCAAAGGCCAACGGGGCCTCTGTTTACCTTTCCTACGTACGAAACGGCACCGTACGTACTCGACAAGCTCAATTTCGGATTTTTGGAAACAGTGACTTTTTTGTTCTGCGCTCATTCAACTGTGGAAGCTGTTTGTGGGTAAGCGTTTCGTTAAAGTTTATTTATACATTTTCATATTGCTTATAAATTTATGCTTTTAAGATCCCGTAAGATTGTTAAAATGTCAGGTCCAATTTTAGATATTGATGTTCCTGTTTGGGATGGAGATAGTGAGCTATTCTTTATGCGCGTAGACTCCGCTTTCTCCCCGTTTCCTGATTATGACAGTCATCAAAAACTGTCGAAGGTTTTTGCTAAACTACCTTCTGAATTGCAGCGACGGATTTATCCTAAGCTTGAGGCCATTAGGAAGCTACCTAATCCCATTTTGGGCCTACAAAACGAGGTAGAATCCTTGCTTGGACCCACGGAAACTGAGCAGATAATAAACAAATATGCGCAGTTAGATATGCCAAATCTTGGCCCCATCGAAATACTGAGGGAATTACGGAAACGTTGGTATAAAACCAACATTTCTGACCATGAGGCTAAGGTTGTTTTTATTAACAATCTTCCCCAAACATTAAAACTCTTTGCCAGACAGCTCCCCAACACTCTCTCTATAGATGACTTATCTGAGAGATGTGAGTTAGAATATAGGGTTTTGGAACCCAAAGTGAATCCATCATCCTTTTCTTCACCCCCGCAAGATGATAGAATCTCCTCTTTAGAGAGAACAGTGGCGAACATGGCCAAAGTTCTAGAAGGATTGGCCATTACCAAATCCGAGATAAATCAAGTGAATGCTCGACCAAAATTCGTTTCCAAGTCAAATTATAATGGTAGGCGGCGATCGAGATCTCCGCAATCCTTTAATAAATATGCTCCAAAGAACTGGTGTTATAACCACCAGAAGTTTTTTATGCTTGCCAAGTTTGTCTTTGTCGTTCCGAAGAATTTCCGAATGAGTGTCAATTTCCACAGCTGACGGAGAGGACAACAGACCGCAGGCACAAGGGTGCATCAGTATCGGGAAACGTCTGGCGCAGGAAGTAGAAGACCGTACTTTCTGCACATCAACGGCATCAACGGCGCTACAGGGAAGAAGCCAACTACAATCCGACATCCCTGTCGACTCTTTTCGTCCACGCCGAATTTTTCACATAGAGAACCAAACAGACAATGCCGGTCGCAATCACCAGCCTACTTGTTTGCATGACCCGGCCAAACAGCCCAACGAACTTCTGCACCTTCTTGATTTCAAAACTGGCGAAGAGTTCATCGTAGACACAGGTGCGGCAGTCTCAGTTCTCAAAGGTGATTCAATGGCCGAGATGTCGCTAGGCGTTCTTCTCGCAACAGCTACAGGCGAGCCCATACCAACTTATGGCTGCCAATACCGCACACTCAACATAGGTCTACGACGTGAATTTTCCCACAACTTCATCATTGCCAAGGTCTCACATAATATAATAGGCCTTGATTTCCTTCTAAAATTTCGGCTCATTGTTGATCTTGCCAATCAAAAAATCATCGACCCCTCCACCGGACTCGAACAACATTTTTGGACACTTGCCTCCGAGCGTTTGGAGTTACAGGTCATTCAGCCAACCCCAGTGCATCATTCAGCAGAGATATCAGCAGCTCTTCGAAAATACAAATCGCTTTTCGATCTTAACAAGTCAGAGCTACGAGTCTCCAACACGATGCATCATATCGTCACAGAAGGACAACCTATTGCACTCAAGAAGCGACCACTGGCTCCTGCTAAGCTGAAAGCTGCCCAAGAAGAATTCTCAAGGCTTTTGGAAGAGGGAATCATCAGACCATCGAAAAGTTCATGGGCGTCACCACTGCACTTAGTCTCTAAATCAAACGGATCGTACAGAGCCTGTGGAGACTACCGTAAGCTAAATTCAGTGACAAAATCTGATGCATATCCTATTCCAAATATCAACACTTTACTTGAAAAACTCAACGGCAGCAATTTCTTCTCAGTGATTGACCTCAGACAAGCGTACCATCACATACCGGTAGCACCAGAGGATATCGAGAAAACTGCAGTCATCACTCCATTTGGCCTTTTTGAATATCTTTACATGCCTTTTGGACTTAAGTGTGCTACTCAGACATTTCAAAGATTCATAGACAACATACTTCGCGACGACTCTGCTTATTGTATGTCATATCTCGATGACATTATGGTATTCAGTCCAGATCTAGAATCTCATGCGAAACATCTACGAAATGTCCTCTCACGCTTATCCAACCACGGACTCAAGATCAACTGTGACAAGACGCAGATTGCAACTTCATCCGTCGACTTCTTAGGGCATCGTATCACGGCCCAAGGTATTCAACCGTTGCCGTCAAAGACGAATTCAATCAAGAATATCAAGTCACCAAGGACTTTGAGCGATTTGCAGAAAATCCTGGGAGTACTAAACTATTATCGCAAGTTCCTTCCAGGCCTTTCAAAACAACTTTATCCTTTGTGCAGGCACCTGCGGAACCGAAAAGGACTTAGCAAGAATTCCATCATTGCTTGGTCATCCGAAGACGAGGAATTACTTCGACTTGCCATCAACTCGTTAGCAAATGCCACAATGCTAACGCATCCAGATTTCGAAAAGCCATTTCTACTCACGACAGATGCTTCTGAATTCGCTATTGGAGCCACTTTGGAACAAGAGATCGACGGAGTTCGGAAGCCTATCAGTTTCTACTCGCGTACTCTCCAACCAGTAGAAACGAGGTACGACACTTTCGGCCGAGAACTTCTCGCCATCCACGACGCAGTGCGCCATTTTATCAGCATCATTGGCAGTAGCAGATTTGTTGTTTTCACAGATCATGCACCACTAGTTAGCGCACTTCGAAACGCAACTTCATCTATCGCCAAGTACCCTGCCAGAGTGGAAAGACAGCTTTCTCGTCTAAGCGAATGGCAATTTGACGTCTTTCACGTCAAGGGCAAACAGAACTTCATTGCAGATGCCCTGTCCAGGCCAGACGTCTCTCTACAACCACCTTCGCCGTCACCATTCACTGTCAACTCCGTGGCACTCAGTGAACCTGCACTAACGCCAACTCTCCTGCGAACTGAACAACGCGGTGACATTCACATTCAAAGATCAATAGCCCGTCACCCAACCAAGTTCATATGCCGTCTGTGGGAAGGCTTACCAATTGTTTACTTCACGGGTACGCAGCCCAACAAGCCAGTTCTGCCGACCAGCCTTCAGAGAAAAGTTTTCGATTCAATTCACTCAATTTCTCACCCAGGAAGCCAAGCGACTGTCCGACTTCTTACAGATCGTTTCTGGGGTCACAGACTTAGGCAGAATGTTAAACGATGGGTCTCAGAGTGTGCAATTTGTCAGAAAAACAAGATCACACGACACACTCGTTCTAAGTTGCAACATTTTCGGTCTACTTCTCGCCTAGCCATCGTCCACATCGACATAGTTCATCTGACAAAGGTTCAAGGTTTCAGCTACCTTCTAACTATGATCGATAGATTTACACGGTGGCCTGCGGCATTACCTCTTGGCACCATTTCTGCAGACGAAGTAACTAACGGTTTTATCTCTGCATGGATATCCAATTATGGTGTTCCCAATGAGGTCATCACGGACAGAGGCACTTGCTTCTCATCTGATCGTTTCAAAACCACCTTGCGGTACATGGGATGCATCTTACGCCAGACGACTGCCTACCATCCCCAAGCTAATGGCATGGTAGAGAGAATGCATAGGGAACTCAAAGCAGCTTTAGCATCCTCGTCCATTAATGGCAACTGGGTCGATGCACTACCTTTAGTTCTGCTGGCCATGCGTTCCCGTACTCGTGAATCCATTAAAACGTCTGCGTCACAACTCTTGTATGGCATGGATCTACGCCTGCCTAGTCAGCTCCCACGTCTACTACCGGCACAAGATGACCCACAAGACGAAGCTACCCGCCTTCGACTTCATTTCGGTAACATGTCCGAACAGCAGCCGAGACACACGCCTCGTCCAGTCTTCGTTCACCCACAGCTCCACAGCTGCAAGAGAGTACTCGTTCGCAACAATAATGCTGTTGCACCACTACAACCCAAGTATCGCGGTCCTTACCCGATTTTACTCAGACAGCCAAAATACTTCATCATTATGCAAGGCGCTACACCGACATCAGTAAGCATAGACAGGTTGAAACCGTTTATCGAACCACCTGATCCTGAGAGCGTTCAACCTTCTACACACGTCTCAGGCTCCGTCTGCCCACAATCTCAATAACCTGCTTTGTATAACGCGTAATTAATTTTTTTTAAACATTAACATTAACTATAAAATTTTTTTAACCTTACGTTATTTTTCGTATTTGTCTCACGTGGCATAACCAGCTGTTCTTAGCTAACAATTGTGTAGCATTTTTGAACAGTTCTTTGGTATTATGCCATCTCTGAGGCAATGTTCGTGTACATATTTTTATGCAGTTACCTTTGATTTTAATGTATATATTTTTACATTATAATGTATTTCTCACACATGACATTACACTGCCTATTTTGGTATGACCAGCTACTTAGAGCTAACGCTTTCGTGTAGCAACACTAAGTAGTGATCAGCTTCATATCATGGTACAGGCCACTTTCAATGCATATCTCAACTTTATCAATTGCACAAAGACCACTCTACAAATGTCATGACCACAACGTCGAGCACTCTAGCTCCTTTGGTCGTATACAAACACATTGACAACGATCCAACCTGCTTAGGTTTTAACTTAAACCTGGCAAATTCAGAGGCGATTTACCTCGAAATCTTCACGCTGCGGCTCCAAAAACTTACACTGCTCTATTTTGCCTCACGTGCTATGACCGACCACTAGAGCTAACAATTTGTGTAGCAATTCCTAGTGGTTACCTGGCATCATATCATTGTTGAAGCAACCAACAAGCATATTTAAGCCCAGCACTTATGGTTCATCATATTTTTGCTTAACTTGGTTCGAACTCTGTCATGCATTTCTTATCTAGCCTCGCAGAGAGGAATTTTTTTCCTTTTTTTTCAGAGAGGAAAGTGTTGTAACGACACAAATCAATGGCCGACATATTGCGTAAATTAAATTCAAATTTATTTACGTTGCACCAATGAGAAAAAAGCGAAATTGCCGTTTAACCACGTTTAACCAATAGTGTGCAAGTAGACATATTGCATGCTATTTAAGCACGGTAATTTACCATGCAAGTCAGTTGTGGCATTTGCATTCTACCTGCTTCACGCGTGTGCGTTCTGTCGGCTGTCAATACCTACGCTGGTGATTTGATAGTTTCACCAACAACTAACTACATCCGTGACTCATCTTGTTGCGGTATACCGGAGAGACGAGCCAATTAAGTGCAGAACCTGCAGGACGCCATCCACAACGTGATTACAGCTCAACCACGGGAGCGACAACTCAACCAGAGTCCACCCAAGGCTCTAGGACATCTTCAAACTCTGAAGACTTCAAGAGAACGCATTACCAGGCCCTCTTAAGGGCCCCCATATCAGTAACTAATCTCTATTCAGAGCACCTTAACCGAGTTTGTAACGTCGTACGGCATTTACTTGAAGCCGGGGCGTTTACAAAATGTTGCACACAACAGACACAATTTTGCGTAATGCATTTCCTTTTCAAACTTTGAAGGAAACATAGAAATCCATCCGATATGGGTTGCGATTCTTATAAATAATGTCTTCAACTATTGTAAAAACTATCGCATTTATGCCAGATATGCGTAATACAAATTTTTTTTGAATTTGCGTTCTTATTAAACGGCTATTCCGGCCTACAAAGCGCACTGAGCAGATATGATAAACCATGTTTGTCCGTTCGATTGCAAAGGGATTAATTATCCTTTACATTTAAAATTGGCGAGCGCTTGGTAGTATTAACAAAATTCAATTTTGCAATAAGTATCCGAGTAGTCAAAGCTTTTTTTAATTTTTTAAAGTAATTATTTCGAATGGTACACCCCCTTTAAAATTTTTACTGGAATATATTCCCCATTGTTTTATTCTGTCGGATAAATTTCGTATCAGTTTTTTGTAAATGTAGGACTGCGCTTTGGTAATAGATGAACTGTCCTGTCTAGATTTGTTTCCATATATTCAGTTTCTAGACTGCCAACTTCTCATCTCAATAGCAATATGTCAAGAAAAGATAGTGTGTAGATTGAGCAAGTTAACACTCGCATGTAAACTGAATGTGATGGTCTATGCTTTTAAAATCTTAAGACACGTAATTTTTTTTAAATATCCATTTATGATTATGTAAGTGTCACCGACATACCTCAGATATTTTATTAGTTATTTTTGGATTAGTGGTTCAGGCTTCAATGTTTCCGGTTATTACAAGTAGGCATTAACTATGATAATTCATAATAGACTAACCATCGCTACTGCATCGACTTGAGTGAAATATTGGTAATTAAACATCTTTATTGCCATAATTGAGGGAAATTTTTAGATGTGTTAAAGGTTTGTGGAATGATAGGTAATTAGTGCTGATAACAGTACGGAGGAAATCGATGGTTTTATCAGAAACTAACAGAGATTGTTTTAAATCACATGGTTAAGAGAAATATTGCGTAAAAACAGAGTTAGACTATTTGACCTTAAAGAGCACTATATTTGTCAAAATTGAACATCGTTGGGTTGTAACGCGGAGCCGCGTGTTACATACACCCCCCCGACAATGAAAATTAGTACACAATGAAGGGGGCTAACCTTACAGGAGGTGTTATGGCTCTGCCGTAACGTGTAACCACTGATGTTGGCTCTGTCGACACTGATTCTGGTTCCTCTATATCTCGCGGCGGCGTGACGGCGTCAGTTGGCTCGGTTGTTGGTGAGATGTCGGGCGTCAGTCCGTGGTCAGCAAAACTGTCTGGAGGTGGAATCATCGTTTCTTCACCGCCTGATAGGTCAACATCGCGGAACAGCGGGTCATTTGGATCAACGTCGGCCGGGGATAATCTGTGTTTGGAGACAGCTTCAGCTTTGCCATTAATCTCCAAAATGATGTAATTCTGACGTCGATCTAACACACGATAAGGACCGCGCTTCGGTTTGGCTAGAATCCTGTTATCCATATCGTTGTTGACGAAGAACCATTTGCAGCTATCAAAATCTTTGCGTTTATATATTGGACCATGTTGCTGACGTGTAGGACAGATCGGCCGATTCTGAGCGTTATACTGTAGGTAACTGCGAAGTGGAAACAGAAATGCCAGATCGTTCATCGTTATCGCAGTTTCAGAGCGTGATCGGACTAGTTCGCCAGGCAGCCGTAGACATTCGCCAAATACCATTTCAGCGGAACTACATTTGATCGGCTCACGAGGTCTTGTACGCATTGATAGGAGTACTTTCGGTAAAGCCGCAAGCCAATTTTCTTCTGGGCTAGCCTTGAGCGCCGCTTTCAGTTCCCGGTGTGGCCTTTCGACGAAACCATTTGCTCTCGGATTGCGAGCCGCGGTCACGGAGTGTTTGACACCATAGTATTGCAGTAGGGCTGCGAACTCTTCGCCGAGGAACTGTGCGCCACGATCGGTTGTCACTTCAGCTGGAGCACCAAACCGAGCGAACCAATTGAGCTCTAAAGCATAACTGACAGTTTCTTGCTTCATGTCTGGCAGTGGTATGGCCTCATACCATCGAGTGGTGCGATCCCGTATTGACAGTAGATATCGCATATTGTTCACGGCAGGTAAGGTTACCAGATCAACGTGTATGTGCGTAAACCGGACTTTGGGCACTTGAATGACTTTTGGCGCCGTTTTGGTGTGTCTCGTCACTTTGCATTTCTGACATTCTAGACATTGTTTTGACCACTTCTTGATATCTCGCCGCATGCCAGGCCAAAAATACGTTCTGGATAGAATTTCCACTGAGGCTTCGCCAGATGGATGGCTCATTGAATGGTAAACCTCGAAGATCTTGTGACGGAGTTTTTCAGGTATAAACGGCCGAGGGCCCACGCCAGTTATTTCACACTGCAGCAGAGTTCCATCATAATCAAATGTTTTCAGGCGATTGACATCAAATGTCCGAAGTGATGGATCATCTTGCTGAGCTGCTTGCAATTCCTGAGTGCTTATAGGTGAAGGACACAGGATAGAAGCACAGAGTTCTGCAGGACGGCTTAGGGAGTCTGCGACCACGTTTTCTGATCCTTTGACATGAGTGACTTCATATTCATACTCGTGTATTCGTGTAAGTTGTGAGTTGACACGTCGTGAATATAAATACTCTTTCTTTCCTCTGAGCATCGGGAGTAGAGGAAGGTGGTCTGTGTAGATCTTGAACTTTCGGCCATCCAGATAGGTGTGGAAGTGTAGGATCGACCGGTAGATTGCGAGTAACTCTTTCCCTAATGTATCATATCGCGTCTCGCGAGGTTGTAGTTTTTGCGAGTAGAAGGCGATAGGTTGGTGTATGCCATTGATGGACTGTTGAAGTACTGCGCCTATGGCAACGTCGGATGCGTCAGTGATCAATTCAAAAGGTTGAGACCAATCAGGAGAATGTAGCATGGTCGCTTTGCATAAGGCCCTTTTGGCATCCTCGTAAGCCTGCATGTCGTCCACGTTGAGCTGAATCAGTTGTGATTTCTTGACAAAACGGCTTTCTGGCACGAGATATTTGTGAAGAGGTGCCAGAATCTTGGCAAGGCAGGGTACGAATCGAGAATAGTAGTTCATCTTGCCCAAGAATCGTCGTAATGCTCGAACGGTGGTTGGAGGCTGTAGATCTTGAATAGCACGAACCTTAGCAGGTATAGGTGTCATGCCTTTCTCGGAAATTTGATGACCGAGGAATTCAATTGATTTTTGTGCAAAGACACATTTGTTGCCATGAAGTCGGAGGCCATAGTCTGCTAGACGTGTGAGTAGAATGTCAATATGCCGTATATGTTCGGACATTGAGTTGGAGAATACCAGGATGTCGTCTAGATAGGGAATTACAAATGGTAGACCATCTAGTATTTCGTCCATAACGCGTTGGAATGTTTGCGAGGCATTCTTGAGACCGAAAGGCATATAATGATATTCGTGAGTGCCACCTCCGGTGAATCTGAGTGCAGTATATGATACGGAGTCTTTGTCCATCGGTACTTGATAGTAGGCTTTCACTAGGTCGAGTTTTGAATACACAGCATGACCGATAGCGGATCTGAGTAGGTCAGCTGGATTTGGCAGGATGTACGAATCAGACTGTGTGCAAGAATTGAGAATACGATAATCCCCGCACACCCTGAATGTTGCTGGTTCACTCTTTGGTACTACTACCACAGGCGACGCATAAGGTGAGCTGGATCGTGTACAGATGCCTTGTTGACGTAGCATGGCGAATTCTTGCTCGGCGGCCTTATGTTTGTGTGGTGCCAATGGACGTGCTCGTGGAGGATGAGGAAGTGGTTTCGATAAGATGATACGATGGGCTGTGATGGCACGCTTCCTCTTGAGATCGGGCATAAAGGAGATAGGTTTGGAAATCTCTTCATGTCGTTTCAGAACATCGTCCAGTTGTGGTACATGAGGAACTGGAGGAATTAGCTGTATGGATGAGACTGCTTCGGCGCGAGTCGTATGTTTTAGCGCTGATGAAAGCAACTGATTGTCTGCAGTGCGTATCTCTCGTGTTCTTGGACGAATGGTAATGTCGAAGTGTTCGAGAAAGTCACGTCCAATGATGTTTCTTGTCGTATTGGCAATGATGAAAGGATAATTGAAACATCTTTTTGAGTTGGAGAACGAGATTGTGTGTACTCGTACCCCAAACGTCGCTATATTGGAGCCATTGGCGCAGGTAAGACTGCTGGTGTCGACTGGGTGGGTAGGTTCGAAATAATTGTGGCGTAGTAAGCTTACATCTGATCCAGTGTCTATGAGAAATAATTCGCCAGAGTTTGCGTCACGGATGAGAAAGGATGTCGATAGTGGCAACTGACGATGAGACTGGTTGCTGGCATTTGGGCGTTTGAAGCATGACTTGACTGGAGCCGTCGCTGTAAATACAATAGTTTGATTGCGCTCTACCGCAAAAGCAACGTGCTTCGAGCCATCAGACGTGGAGCGGCCAACGATCTTGGGGTGATCAGCCTCTACTGCCGCAGAGGAGGCTGACCCCAGCAGTTTTCCGAACCTTCCATGGGCGGATCCTCCTGAGTTGTTGAAGGTGACCGCGCCCACTTGAACGTCGCGTCTGTGCGCGGGAATGTGCAGCCGTTTCTGAGGCAATAGCGTGTGGAGTGGCCATAGCTGCGGTGATTCGGACACCACTCCGCTGGTAACTGTGGAACTGTGGCCCGGCCTCTCGACGTCGACCTCCTGGCGCTATTCCGGGACGGTGGTCGACGCTGGTCACGCCTGCTCTGGTCGCGTCTATTATGGACGGCATCGACTGAGGCCGAATTTGGCCTGACGGTGAGGTTCTCGAGCAGGCTGATGAGGCACTCATTGGTGACATTTGTTCCGGCTGATGATGCGGTGGATTGGGATTCGGACAGTCGTGAGGTGATGTAACCTTTCTCTGGGGCAGGTGAGCTGTAGTGGTGTTTCTTCCACCACTTGTCTAGACGTGCCGGCAGAACGTCGTCTTGCACTTCGACGGATTCGCGCAGGAACGTGGCCATCTCTTGGAGTGCCGGAGGGAGCTTCTGTATGAATAGTCGCATTAAGATTTCCTTGGGCAGGTTGAATTCCAAGGCTTTCTGCTCCATCTCCCTAAATAGCTCAGAAGGCGTGCGGCTACCTAGGGACATCTGGCTCATCAATTCTGTAAGCCTGTCTTCTCGATCTGGTGGGCTACCTACGGACATCTGGCTCACTAATTCTGTAAGCTTGTCTTTTCGATCTTGTGTCAAACGCTGCTTGACGGCGCGTTGCAGGCTCTGCCATGGCTGCGCACATGTGCCCTCAGTGTGTTGATGCAAAATATCTTTGAGTCGGCGTCTGAAAGACATTGGGATCGTCTCCCAAGCCCTCAAAAATATTGAGCCCTCGTCTGTTATATTGGAGACCTTGGCCAATAAAGTAACATCGTCGACCCACTCGTCAAGGTAGTCTGGATCGAATTGGCATATTATATACTGTGTTCATGTGTTGGTGCGGCCTGTTGCTCGGCTCACCACCGGGCTTCCTGCATTTCCTGAACTGGACCTCATCTTATGCGTATGAGTGTTGTCGAGAATAGATGGCAGTGTAACATCGTCCTCACCCGTCATCGTGCGCCTGTCTTCGAGCATTGTAATCTCGATAGGGTGTTTTTCTGTGATATGTGTCTTAGAATTTACTTTCCATCGTGGTATTCATCCGAAGTACTTGAATTTCTCAAAATCTAGATGTTCATTAATTCTTTTCTTGCTGTGAGTTCGACGAACCGGGGCACCATTTATGTAGGGGACTTTTGCGAGATTAATTATTCTCTACGTTGGTTTGGTAGCGTCTGTGGAGATCCGTGCACATGATTAATCCATGGCTTTTTCCTGATGGGTGATGAGAGAAGATTAATGCGAATGATCGCAAATGTATTGTAAATAACACCGCGTATGAAATCATAAGTAGTCCAAATTGACCGTGCTCTAGACGGCAATAAAATTAAATTTTAACACAAATGAATGTCTTAAACACCAGTCACAGTCAAACTATATTGTCCGTGCTCTAGACGGCAAAAAGACTGAATATTGTTCACAAAGTTGAATGTCTTATGCACAAGTCACAGTTAAACAAAATTGTCCGTGCTCTAGACGGCAGCAAAATGAACGCTGTTTACAAAGTTGAATGTCTTATACACAAGCAATTATTCTTTCACAAATGTCTGAATTGAAATGAATATATGTAACCGATTGAAAATACATGATGATATGAATATAGTCACTGGTATAAGTTGTCACTGATGGTAAATGGATTAAAATCGTGTAAAAACTTCAATGAAAAAAATTCACAAATAATTAGTTCACTGTTTGCTATGGTTTTAACTTATTTAATTATAATAATCCATTGTACTCTGAAATTCGGATAGGTATAGTTAAATGCGAACAGTAAATCACTTGCATAAACTGCGAATAATCCAACTGAGCGAAATAAATCCGCTGTGACACTATAATCCACCGCATGTTCCTTGCGTATTGCGCGCGGGTGTGTATATTTAATAAACAACCCAATTAATTACAAATAAAATTGCAGTTCAAGAAATCTCAATTAAAACTGCTTGAAACTAACAGAGATTGTTTCTAAAATCACAGTTAAGAGAAATATTGTGTAAGAACAGAGTTAGATTATTTGACCTTAAAGAGCACCATATTTGTCAAAATCGAACATCGTTGGGTTGTAACGCGGGGCCGCGTGTTACAGTATTGTGCAGAAAGGACAGTACATCCAGTAGATCAGTTCATGATGAGTGTCCAATGAGGACGAAACCGGTCTAGTGAGGGAATTTCCTTATCTACACTACGATCCTTAATTTATACTGACAATTGTATTTTCGTAATTGGTCAGGTGTAATTGAATACTTCTCCATTGGACATTTCTACTTTACTGCAGTAGCTGGGTTGACTGCTTACAAAATAGACGTTGTTTAGTAAAAAATCTGAAAAAGATAGTCTGAAAAAGTAAATAGTCTTTATTTTTGTCAGATAAATGATTTTTCTCTACATACACCACCTTCTCAAAATGCGACAGGTATTACTTGTTCTTTAGTCGTCGTTGAACCTTTCCGGAACGAGTTCTCTACATTGGGGCCCCTGACGTCAACAGTACGCATGGTTCATTTTCCTCTTGTACTACTGGCTTGTCTGACGTGGATACAGCAGAGTGATCTTGTAACTCAGTTGAACATGATATCGATGCCATGGACAACGCGTCCTGTGAAAGTTACTGGTTTGACTTTGTTTCAGCGAGGTTGGATTTCCCACATTTGTCTCGATCATGGAACGATAGTCTTATAACTAAACTAGTCTATCTGTCTCGTCATTAATCCAGATAAACCGTCGAAAGCAGAGATCCAGGGCTACACACTCCTCTGTGCCCTTCACTTCTATGATCGCATTTTTATCAATCATACGATGGGCCATTAATGACCCTTTATAAAACGGAGTCAGGAAATTTTGTCTTTTCTTGCTGTCCTTATATACATACGATGCCAGCTTTAAATCTTAAGATATATAGCACTTATACATTGAGCTTTAAGTCTTGGTTAAAGCTAAACAGCCCGTTTTGTTCCTCAGCACTCCTTCAAATAAATATACTGAACTAGATGACCAATCGTGATAACTTTGAGCGTCTATTAAAAAGCTTCTGTTAATCACAATGACTCTCCATAAACAAGCTCTGATAACGATGTTCCTATTGGGGCTCTGTATCATTTTCACATTGCAAGCAAAACTATAGGCAAATCATGTATCCAACTAAATTCTCCGGTGTATCGAAATTCAAACTTTAGAGATCAGTGCAGTGTAGTAATAGCCACATTTGAGGCCGAGAACACTTCAAATGAACTATTCATAGCCGAAGTGAATAGAACAGAATGTCTTTGCAGAAGTGCACGAATTAAGATGTGGCATTCAGCAAAATGATGGAAGCAGCATTCGAGCCGCAAAAGAGAATGTAAAATAACAAAAATTTACATTTTGTTTTATTCAATTGGCGCTCTTTAATCAAGCAATCTCCAAAAAATGATTGATTTCAAATAAAGCATTTGTGTTGAGTTAAATAAAATGGCTTCTGGCGAACTGAAAAACGTATTTAGAGTATTTTCTGCCCAGATGAACACTTTGACAATTGAGTTAGGATTAATTAAGTCTTGGCTGGAAGACACACCTATAATATTTTTTTATTGGAATCTGCATAAAAGACCCAATTAATATAGGTGAAGTCAACATGTAACATCTTAACCATCTGATTAGCTCTGGGATTATATGCGCACGTGGATCATACTTCTATCCCCTTTACATTCAATGACTTGATAAAAAGTTCAGACACCCACACACATACACACGCAGGCGTGGCTTACGCTTATCTAGTGAATAGTCAGATGTTGTTGAATTACTGTAATTTCACTGAGATGAGTTTACACGTGCAGTAATCCAAAACAAACGAGAACACATATATTCAGGCATGACGTGCGCTCATTTATCTTGTCGTGAGTATTCGTTATTAAGTCACTGGAATTTCATTTAGATTACACACCCAACCAAATTTGACATATACTTGCCTCGTGAAAACCCATTCATGCTTAAGGGATCTAACAATAAGTATAAATGAGATAGGTTAGACTAATTTTTTCACTTGACATTTTGATTTTCAAACTGTTTGTTGGGTATGCTTTCCGTTTAAAATACTTCCGATACGAGGAGTCGCAATATTCTGAATAATCAGGAGGAGAATGGATGCAAACCCCTTCTTAGGCCAAACAAGGACAAGGTTATTAATTTATATCCTGTCGTGCAATATGTTCCTTTTAACCTGAAAGTTGCCTCAATGCAAGAATGACCAAATTTATTCAGCAGCTGAACTAACTTATAACTTAATTTTAACGGCCATAATGGTTCAGTTTGGCTCCTAGAAAATTCACACTGTAACCAACTTTCTTGCATGTATACGCCGATTTCAATACAGCTACTAAAAGATCAAAGACCTGCGCTTCCACTAATTTCTGGGTAAAAGGATTCGAAAATTTAATAGAGCCGACTATTGATTCCGACTGGACCAAATTTATTTATGATATATGTGGTCTACGGAGACGGTTCGCCTCCACATAGCCTTTTCCCAAGATATGGAAAATGATGAATTCAAATTCTGCTAGTCGAGTTATTACTGAATTCACCCGCCGAGAATAACTAAGCCTGTTGATCTTACGAAGGATACTTATCAACGGCTTGTGATCAGTTAATACAGTGAACTGATAAACGTCCAGATAGTGCTCGAAATATAACACTGTAGCATAAACCGCTAGTAGCTCTTTCCCAAGCGCGTCTTATTGCTTTTCATTATCTGGAAGCTTCCAACTGAAGAATCTTATCTGTTAAACTATACTGTTATCGCTCTGATGTGGCACTGTACCTATGGTTACACCAGAAGCATCTGTAACCAGCTCAAACGGCTTAATCAAGTACGCAAGTGTTAATGTGGAGATATGGTTTAACAATTCTTCAGTCCTATGGAATTTCTCCTTGCCGCCTTGGGTAAAATAAATAGGTATTCCGGTATTCGTCCCTAGATTGACTTAATATGATGAATTTATCCATAAACAATCTAACAAATGGACACTCGTGAAGGACTTCCTTCGCTAGACGTTGGAATATTTGAGTTGCATTTTTCAAACCAAATGGCATACATAAAAATGCTTGCAATCTATCTCCAGGAAATCGCACTGTGGTGAGTGGTATAGATTCTGCTTCCATAGGTGCTTGATAGTACGTTTTTTGCTGATCTGGCGTAGTGTAAACCTAATACCCCATTATATCTATGAGTAATTTACTCTGGTTCGGTAGAGGATAAGAATCACCTTTTTTACCACATTCAATAGACGATAACTACTAAAAACAATCCATTGTTTCAGGTCACATTTGTGAACTACCACTATTGGAGATGCAAAGTTGGAATTTGAATGCCTACATATTTCTTACTCACTTAATCGCTTAAATTTTTTGGTAGGGATTTGCTGTTCATGCTGTACCAACGGTTCAGCCATCGGCGAACAGGGTAGTAATGCCACCAACTCTATTTAGTGCTCTATTCCCGACTTCAGCCAATGCCGCTTAGCATTGAATGGTAGAAACAGTGCCATGTGTTTCTCGATAGTTTCCGTGAAGTAATAGGCGACGATGGGTCTGGGAATTCTTACTGATCTAACTACTGCGGTTTCAGTCAAAGTATAAGTCACTATCTCCGAACCCAATCCAATAGTTCGGGTTTTAGGATCTAACGCCAGATTGAAATAAATCAAAATTTTTATCCAAATGATGTTGTGTTTTATGTCAGTGACCAGAAAATTCTACGTGAACGAAGATATCTTCCACCATGTCAATTACAGTACTTAAAAGCTCTTAATCACAATTGGATTTCCGTTAGCAGCTCATCGTGGATAATCGAATGTGGAGCTATCAATTTCCATCATATCGGGTCGAACTATGCTCACATCAGCACCAGTGCCTATTAAGAATTTTAAACCACTTATTTCCTCCGCTATTACAAACATGTTGCTGCTAAACCAGCAATCTCCTCCAGATCTCATTCTATTTGAAGTCTAACATACTTACGTACTGCACGACTGCGCGAATCTTCCATCGGAGCTCTCGAACCTAACTTTGATGATTTCGGGATGCCTGGTTTAGGCACTCATTGGAGCCTTCCATTTCAATCCCTTTCTGCTCCAACTTGTGGGGGTCCATCTAGTTCTCCGAAGAGTTTCGCCTGGCCAAAGGACGGGCGCTACTTTTCCATAGAGGAATATCAAACTGTGAAAATTTGCATCTTATATCCTGACACTTTCCAAGTTCGGCATACTTACTATGCGAAATGTACATCACGCGTTGTCATTGAACATCTTCACGTGATTTGCCTCTCCGGTGCTTGAAGATTGGCCTTCGACCGCGAGAACTCGTCCTACCTGTTTAAATTTTCACGAAACACATCAAGTCGGAGGTTACTTAATTCAGTGAACAAATATCCAAAGATTGGCCTGAAAAAGGTTAATGAACTGTAACGGTTCAAGAACAATTCGCCGACATATTGCGTAAATGAAATTCAAATTAAATTTACGCAGCACCAATTAAAACAAGCAAAATTTTCCGTTAACCAATGACGTGCGAATTTTCGTTTTCAAATTTATTTAAGCACGGTGAATTTACCATGCCAGTCAGTTATCACGTTTGACTTCTGCTGTGCGCTACGTGTGTGCGCTGTCTCCTGTCATACGGGCTTTTCACATACGCTGACTTTTGGACGTGTTTCACATTGTCAATTTTAACGAGATATTACACAGACTTCACACAATCTGTCGCCACTGATATCAACGCCACAACAGAACGATTAATAGCCAGTCAACCAGAGCTTGTTTCAAGTGTCTAGGAGTATTTCTAGACACTGCTACACTAAATAATTTTCTCGGCATTTAGCGTAGAACGCAATACCGGCCCTAATAAAAGCTCAACAGTGCTAATCTCAGCCGTCTTGACTCCTAACTGACTTTGTGATGTCGTACAGCATTTACCTGAAGCCAGGGCTTTTACAGAAAAATTTTTTTATAGAAAAGACATAGTTTTGTAACGGCACAAATGAATTGTCGCCATATTGCGTAAATTAAATTCAATTCGATTTACACTGCAACAATGAGAAAAAAAGCGAAACTTGCCGTTAACCAATAGTGTGCAAGTAGCCATATATGGCTATTACATGGCCATTTAAGCACGGTGAATTTACCATGCAATATAGTTGTCGCGTTTGCCTTCTGCTGTGAGTATCTCCGACGTGCTGTCTGCCACCTGTCACATACGCAGATTTTTGGCCTTGCTTGTTGGCAATATCAGTAACGCCAATCTTGTTGCTGTACAACTAGAGAGACGAGCCAATTACTACGGAACTTCAATGAAGTTACTCAGCGATATTCAAACGCTACAACAGAAGGAACCACAACCCAAGTCAACCCGAGCTGGTCTCAAGAGTCTATGAGTATTTCTGGACACGATACACTTACGGACCTTCTCGGAATTTTCCAGAGAACGTAGTAAAAGTCCTGTGGAGGGCTCCCCCAACATTACTAACTCTTTATTCTATGGCACTCTAACAGAGTTTGTATCGTTGTACGGCATTTATTAATACGTTTTCTGTAGAGGAAGATATTTCCTCCGACATAAAAGTCTTACTTTTGTCAGGACACTGTTTACACGTTGTGTTACTATGAGAACGTAGTACGAAACAATGTTTAATTAATTTTAGTAAACAAATAACGATGTTAACTATGTAAGAATTGTTTATTTGTAAGTTTTGAGTTGTGCCCTGTGTGCTGGACGCAAAATGATCTGTTAATTTTTAACAACTTTTTGGTTTTACCATTACTATTTGATTTTATCAATAAATTTGTATTACAACGAGATCAGGTTATTTATTTGCGTGTATTATTTCTTGTGATTAACATGGAGGTTAATCTTAAATTTTGAGGACAACTGGTAATTTTGTTCCCGAGGAACTTAAGTGTTCCAAAAATTTACAAAATTGACAATCATTTGCCAAAGGGGCTTAGAGAAACGCCTCCAACTAAAATGTCTTTTAAATTTTTATCTACCGAACTAGAAAAAGTGTTCAATCCTGCTGATATTTTTAATTTTGACTATGATAATAATAAAAGACAGGATTAATTGTTTTTCAGCAGCATAATTTCTCGAGATTCTATCTTCAAATTTTGTATTATTAAAACTGAAATGTTATGCATACAATCAATTATTAGTCATGGTTCCCTTTTTTTCTTACAAAATGTTATACTCGAATTATACCTTAAATTTTCCTAATTTTGATGAAGAATCTATCACTCTTTACAGCTGAATTTTCTGATGCCGATAAATTGTACAGTACAAATAATTGCACATATTTATGTGATGTGATATCTTTTTATATTGTACATTTTCTAATTTTATTATTTGATGGAACATGTGTGGCTTGAATCCAAATAAAGATATTCTATTCTATTCTATTCTATTCAAGATGATTGTAAACGCCCCGGCTTCAAGTAAATGCCATACGACGTTACAAACTTGGTTAAGGTTCTCTGAATAGAGATTTTTTACTGATAGGGGGGCCCTTAAGAGGGCCTGGTCGTGCGTTCTCCTGAATTATTCAGAGTGTGAAGATGTCCTAGAGCCTTGGGTGGACTCTGGTTGAGTTGTCGCTCCCGTGGTTGATTTGTAATCACGATGTGGATAACGTCGTTCAGGTTCTGCAATTAATTGGCTCGTCTCGCTGGTTGCACCGCAACAAGATGAGTCACGGATGTAGCCAATTGTTGGTGAAACTATCAAATCACCAGCGTAGATATTGACAGCCGACAGAACGCAAACGCGTAGCGCAAAGCAGAATGCAAATGCAACAACTGACTTGCATGGTAAATTGCCGTGCTTAAATAGCATGCCATGCCTACTTGCACACTATTGGTTAAACGGCAAGTTTCGTTTTTTCTCATTGGTGCAACGTTAATAAAATTGAATTTAATTTACACAATATGTCGGCCATTAATTTGTGTCGTTACATGATCAGAGGCTCTCTTATGATAGTGACTGAAGAGCCTCTACGTTTCTTAGTAAACGTTTGCAAACGCCCCGGCTTCAAGTAAATGCCGTACGACGTTACAAACTCGGTTAAGGTGCTCTGAATAGAGATTAGTTACTGATATGGGGGCCCTTAAGAGGGCCTTGGCGGCGTTCGCGTAAGTTATATATATATATGTAAGTTGATGTTCTGTTCCTTGGGTGGACTCTGGTTGTGGTTCCTGCTGTTGTTATCACGAGTGGACCACTTGGTTTAAGTTGTGCATTAATTGGCTCGTCTTGCTGGTTGAAGAGCAACACGGTGGGTCACGAATGTTGCCAATTGTTGGTGAAACAAATCAATATCCAGCGTAGGTATTGACAGCCGACAGCACGCACATGTGTAACACGAGGCAGAACGCAGATACGACACAACTGACTTGCATGGTAAATTACCGTGCTTAAATAGCATGCAATATGTCTACTTGCACACTATTGGTTAAACGTGGTTAAACGGCAATTCGCTTTTTTCTCATTGGTGCAACGTAAATAAATTTGAATTTAATTTACGCAATATGTCGGCCATTGATTTGTGTCGTTACACGTTTTCTTAGTAAACAAATGCGTAAAGACTTGTTTGAAAAAGGTAAAAAGTCAATAAAGTATATATCTTCTATATAATATTTTAACGAAATTGTAGTTTGTTTTTATAAACTATTTTAATTATACATTTCAGATATGCGCGGTATTTGAAATGCTTCAAGAAAATGGAAAGATGAATACGAATGTTGCCTAATTATGAGTAGCAAGTTGTCACTTTTAATATTTCACCTCATCAGTAAGTTGTTATTTTTGGTATTCCTTTAGTCATCCTTCAATTTTGCTCATGTCAAAACGTGTACATAAATCCAAAAAATGTATTTCCTATTCATTTAGAAAATTCTGTCACATGGCGTGTACACGCATATCGGGGCTATGATTTGGGAGCTAACTTCTTTATCAAGATAACATTAAATAACACTTTATTAGTTGTGATTCGTGCAGCAGAAAAAAATGTTGGTGATCGTGTGAATGATTTCAAAATTCAAAAAAATCCAAACTTCGCTGAGATCATGTTCACACCTAAAGAATCTGACTATGGTCAGTCGCTTGTCATTGAGTATTTCAATTCTCTTGAGGATTATATACAACAAAAGGGGTTTGTTCTTGCTGACGAAACTGTAAAGGTATGCTTTTAGTTCTCAAAAATTGTAAAAATAATTTTGCTTATAAAATCTTTCGTTTTTAAAGAATAAATACTTTATCTGATTATATAGTTATCAGTTCGTAAGCAAGTTGAGAATAAAAATCTTTCGTGATTTTATGTTCATTGTATGATAATATAATTTGAATAGTAACTCTGTATTGTTTTACCATATAAATACCTCAATAATAACTACAGAAATTTCATTTTCTAATTTTGTCTAGCAGCTTGAACCATAGACTAGTGCATCAGTCTGAATAACAGTTTAAAATGTTCGTGTATGATGAACGAAATAGCTACAGAATAATTGTAAAATTTTTATAGAAGCATTCAAATACCTATCTTAGATAAAGCAGTCTTTTTTATAACGCAAGCTCAATTAATGGTATTTTATTAAGTCAGTATTTATAAAAATTTAGAGATAGGTAACAAAATAAGGCTTGATAAGTGCTTCAATAACGTCAGCATATGAAAATCAAAGGTACTATTACGGCAAAGCGTCTAAATTAGCAGAATCTTTCTGGCTATGCGTGTTTATATAATGTACGAAAATTCTTTGTTGGTATAAATTTCTACTAACTAAACAGATCACGAAGTCATGAAAATACTTTTAGTTGAGGATAGCTGAAGATTGATTTCCCAGTGGTTTACGTTGAGTCGGAAGTACTAAAACATTGTTCCTACATTCAATTAAACCTAACGAAATCCCCATTTAAAGTTGCACGTTAGATTTAACAAAGTTCATTTGAGATAGTAAGCTTGTATTATTTCAATTATATCAGACTATTCAGAAGGCAGTCCTTTCTAGATTATAACTAATTATTTATGTAAAAATGTGTAGATCTAAGCTTGAATTTTTCTTGGTTTATGATGGTCTTAATTCTAAGTAAAACTGATGTCATATGTTGTTTCGAGTGGGAATCGATTTTTATAATTCCTAGATGTGTGAATTTAGTGAGTGCAATATGTTCAAAAGTTGTTAGTATTGACAATTGAGGTCTGAAGACTTACTCAATTTGTGGTATTTAGGCTTCGAAATGCTGAATTTGAGCGGTATAATTGTAGAAGGCTACTTACATACTGCATCTGATGTCGCGCAGTATAAAAAGGGTCGCCTTATCTGCTGAGCCACGCAGGGTGAATAAGCGAAATCGGGCAACTGGAGGCAACTTTATCTCCGATTCTGACCCCTTACCTTCGCCTTCCTCTTCTCAATCTAACAATAACACTATTTTAGATACTATGAATACGGTTGGTTTAGATCATACCACTGAGTCTAATACCAGGTTGCCAAATATCGAAAATGGTTCTAGTAGACGGCCATTCATTAAGCCTAGGTTAGGTTTAAGCGTAGGCGCATTGAATGTGCGAACATTAAAACAACTTGGACAACAAGAATCTCTTGCTCGTACGTTGGATGAACAAGAAATCGACATATGTTCTTTATCTGAAACCAGAATACAGAATCCTACGTGCATTAAAGAACTGGTTGCACCATTCCTATCTACGCGTTATTGGCTTCGAACATCTGGTTCCACAGAGTTCTCTCAAGTTGGTAAATGGGGCATTGGTATTGCCCTTAGCGCGCGAGCTGAAGCTTGCTTAATTCTACGGATCCCTTGAAATAGTCGATTGTGTGCGGCACGTTTGAATACTTGTACCAAATTCCCAAGAAACTCCATGAAATGTGGAGCCGGCTTATCCTCCAAAAGGAGTCAGCCGCAGTAAAGTAAAGTAAGTAAGTTTGAATACATCTACTAAAATCAAACCAAAGTCCGTTATCATCGTTGTCTCTTCGTTTTATCTGCATATGCTCCTACCGATTGCAGCACAGAAGAAAGCAAGGACGCTTTTACTCCGAATTAAGCTGCTTATTAATTAGAGCACGAAGTTCAGATATAGTCCTGCTTATGAGTGACATGAATGCTCAAGTTGGGCGCTTAAGTAACACAGAATTTCATTTAGGTGGAAGATACACTTTAAGCTTAACTCGCAACGATAATGGTGAACGGCTTTTGGATAGCTGCGCTGAACATAGACTATATTTAAGTAGTACAAACTTCAGACGTAGTGTTAAATGTTGTACGACATGACGTAGTCTAGCACCCGGCCAACCGTGGACTCAAATAGATCATGTAGCAATTAGTTATAGATGGCGTGGTTGCATCGAGGATTGTCGCTCTTTTTGGAACACTTATGTCGACTCGGACCATGCACTTATCCGTTGTAGATTTGCTCTTAAATTTTCCGGGAAAATAATTAAGAATAAACCCCAAATTGATGTAGGCAAACTCGAATAACCGTCCATCCGACAAAACTATGAAAATATTCTAAAGGCTAATCTAACTGGTCTGAATAGCGAAAATCCGAATATACTTTGGTCCAAGATAAGTTCCACTATGCACAATGCAGGTACTACTGTATGTGGCATAGCAGGCCCCCGTAGAAATAATCACTGGCTCTCTGTAAAATCTATGGAGATACTCAAAATAAGGCGCCAAATTCCACCTGGCTCGACTCATAATAATACCCGTCGCAATATAAGACGCCAACTTAAGCGCAGTCTAAAAGGCGATCTCGAAAACTTTTGGAGCAGAAAGGCTGAAGAAATGGAAGTAGCTTTCGCGTCAGGTAACAGTCGCTGTTTGTTCCAACTTATCCGCGCAACAGGTCCGAGAAAATTAAAAGTTATTGAAACTATAAATGATAGTAATAACGATTTAATAACCGATAAAATAAGTCGTCTTGACAGGTGGGCTGAACACTTTAGAGATCAATTTTCTTGGCCACCCGCGTCAGTTCCGATTCCCGAAAGCATGTCTGCATCAACAGTGTGGAATGTTAGTCCCGAAGAACCATCCGAGTTAGAAGTACGCGATGCAATCCTATCTCTTAAACGCCGCAAAGCCGCAGGCCCCGATGATTTGCTTCCAGGATTGTTTAAGGATGGTGGCGATATAATTTGAGGAGCGTTGACCAAACTTTTTTATACTATATGGAATGAGGAAACCGTACCACTTGACTGGAATGAGTCGACCATCATTCCCATCTTCAAAAAAGGCAATCGTAATTCGTGCGATAACCATCGTGGTATAAGTTTGACTCCGGTCGTATCAAGGTTATTTGCTTCGATTATCCTACGTCGTCTTAGCGCTTCACGTGAATCACATACAAGAGAAGAACAGGCCGGATTCCGCGCAGGACGAGGTTGTATAGATAATATTTTTACGTTAAGGCAAGTTCTCGAACAGAGACATTTATATCACCGTCCCACAATAGCCGTCTTTCTAGACTTCAATGGTGCATTTGATTCGGTGGATCGCAATGTTTTATTCCATATCTTGTCGAAAAGCGGTGTGCCCACAAAATTTGTTAATATTATACGAGCTCTCTACAGAAATACTTCTGGTCGCGTTAAGGTCTACAACGAATTAACGCATAACTTTACAACCAGCAGTGGTGTTCGTCAAGGTTTTCCACTTTCCCCATTTTTTTTAAAATTTCGGAATCGATACTATTATGAAAAACACTCACTCACACATTCAGGATGCTGGAGTTGAAGTTCTCCCGGGCGGTAAACTAGTCGATCTTGACTATGCGGACGATATCGTACTATTATTCGACAATCAGGATGCTGCCCAGGCCACCTTGAATAGATTAGCAAACGTTGTTCCGTCTTTCGGTATGAAATTCGCACCCTCTAAATGTAAGATACTGTTACAGGATCACCCACCACTCACTCCAACGTTGCGACTGCAGAATGAAGATCTTGACATAGTCGACAGGTTTACATATCTTGGGAGCTCTATCAATAACTTAGGCAATATGTCCGACGAGGTGAAAATGAGAATCGCGAAAGATAGAGTAGCTTTATCGAACCTTCGTTATTTATGGTAAATGCAAATGTTTCACTTTGTCTTAATTGTCGTGTTTACAATGCATCTGTACGCCCAGTCTTACTGTACGCTAGTGAAACTTGGCCTCTTAGAGTTCATGATTTGAGACGCTTACAGGCATTCGATCATCGTTGTTTGAGAAGTATAGCACGTGCTGGTTACCAACAATGAATCACTGACGTTGATATCCGTAGACGTATTTTTGGATCTGAAAATAAGTGCTCGTCGTTAGAAAAACAGATAAGGCTCCATAAACTGCGTTTGCTCGGTAATATTTTGTGTATGCCCTTATTTCCATTGCCCAATAGAGCTGTGCTTTCTCATCCAGCACCAAATTGGCGTAAGAAACAAGGTGGGCAGGTTTTGACATGACAGAAACAGTTGAAGTCACTTAAATCCAAATTTGGTAGTATAGGACCCACTCGTGCGCATCCTAATTCTTAGTTAGAAACCCTTAGCGATATGGCATTGAATCGAGCTCAGTGCCGATCTTGTTGCAGATGTCTAGTAGAATCATCTTCGTAACTTTCTTTTCTTAGTAGGACAAAGTTAGCTGCGAGGTTTGGTTTGTTTATGACGTGATAGTGAAATCCGCAAGGAAGCTGTATTGCTGATGTTGCCTTCCCCGAATGCTAACTTGGCCATAATGGTGTTGTACAGAGGTTTAGTTTGCCTCATTTCTGAGTTATCCTGATAAATTTACTCATAGTAGGAAGGTATTCCTTCGCTCTCTGCCTCTCTCTCTCTCTCTCGTAAATCACTAATAATTTGTCTAAATTAACTTATATACTTTTTTCACTCATGGTTATATGGCAGTTACTTTTGACTTTTTATGGCTGGACATGATGTTGATGATGATGAAAAGGTTACTTAAGTGGTGTCAGCCTCTATATGTATTATGTATAGATTTCTCTGTTAGGGATGGATCAATGAGAAGCATGGTGGTTGTGTCCTTTGCATATTTTATTTTTCTATATATCGCTTCACATTAAAGACTAATTTTCCTCATTTTTATCCTTGTAAATTTCCAGTATTAATAGGCAATGGGGGAAAATTGGTCCTTAGTACACCAACAGATTGTCGTTGGCAGAGGTATTTTAAGATAAATTTGAGTTTAATTATGCATATATTAAGTTTAGAATGGCAATTTGTTATAAATATTTTTTATATTTGACAAACCAAAAACATATAACATAGCGTCTGACGTGTCGTTATTAAATTAAGAATATAAAGAGATGGTGTCTAAAGTAGCCTATTTTCTCTTGATCACCCTACGCGACCATTTTTATCCTACGTGATGGTCGATGCAGTATACATTCATTTTGGTTCGTACTGTTCATAGTTGTATATTGGCTGTTAAAAATACTACGTCGATCATTCCTAGTGTAAATGGTTTGCATTCAGAGTTTTGCTTATCTTATATAGTCTATCGAACAATGTTGATGAGCACTGTCTGCCTAGGTACCAGTGGCCAGTTTCCTTTAGCAACAGAAGCATGCCCTTCTGATTAATTAAATGGATCCCGTTAAATTGCCTACTTTGTGCGGCACATTTAAACAAATCTATAAAAATCAATGCAAAAAACCTTATCAACTTTACCTTTTCATTGTATTTTCATATGTTCCTACCGACTGCATCACAGACGAAAGTGAGATCGATTTTTACTCAGAACTAAGCTCTTTACTAAGTAGAGCAGGAAGTACAGATATAGTCTTGGTTATGTGTGACATGAATGCTCAAGTTTGGTGCTTAAGTAACGCGGAATTTCAGTTAGTTGGAAGATAAACTTTAAGCCCGACGCGCAACGATTATGGTGAACGACTGTTAGATAGCAGCGTGTAACATATACTACATTTAGGTAGCACAGACTTCAGACGTAGTGTTAAACGTTGCGCTACATGGCGTCCTCCAACACCCGGACAACGGTGGACTCGAATAGATCATGTAGCAATTAGTTATAGATAGCGTGGTTGCATCCAGGATTTTCGTTCTTTTTGGAGTATGTCAATTCGGTCCGTGCACTTATCCGTTGTAGATTTGCACTAAAACTTTCCGGGAAAATAATTAATAATTAACCCAAAATTGGTGTAGGCAAACTCGAACAACCTTCCTTCCGACTAAAATATCAAGATATTCTGAAGTCTAAGCTAACTGGTCTGGATGGCGAATATCTGGATATATTATGGTCCAAGATAAGTTCCACTATGCACAATGCAGGTACTACTGTATGTGGCATTGCAGGCCCTCGTAGAAATAATCACTGGCTTACTGCAGAATCTATGGAGATACTCAAAAGAACCACTGAATTCCACCCGGCTCGTCTCATATTAATATTCGTAGAAATGTTAGACCCCAACTTAAGCGCAGTCTTAAAATCGATCTCGAATCCTTCTGGACAATGAAGTCCGAAGAGATGGAAAACACGGTTTCTAATCAGGTAATAACCGCTGTTTATTCAAACTTTTCCGTGCAACAGGTCAGAAAAAATTACCAGTTAGCAAATATATGATTGTACCAACAGTCTAATTATCGACAAAGTAAGTCGTTTTAATGGGTGGGCTGAACACTTCAGTTCCGCTTCACAAAAGCATGTCTATGTCAACAGAGTGAAATCTTAACCTCGAAGAATCATCAGAGTAAGAAATACGGGATGCAATCCTAATTCTTAAACACCGCAATGCGACTGGCCCCGATTACTTGCTTCCGAGCTTATTTAAAGGATGCTGACGATGTAATTTCGGGAGCGTTGACTATCCTTTTTTCGGATTATATGGAATGAGTCAACCATCATCCCTATCTTCAAAAAAGTCAGTAATTCGTGTGATTACCGTCGTGGTATAAGCTAGACTCCAGTAGTGTCTAGGTTATTTGCTTCGACTATCTCATGTCGTCTTAGCGTTTCGTGTGAATCGCATACTAGAGAAAAACAAGTCGGATTCCGATCAGGGCGAGGTTGTATTGATAATATTTTTACCTTAAGGCAAGTTATTGAACTGCGACGTGTATATTGCTGTACCACATTAGTCGTCGTTCTAGACTTCAAGAGCGCATATTACTCTGTGGATCGCAATGTTCCATTTGATATTCTGTCCAAAATTTGTGTGTCCACCAAATTTGTAATTATTATACGCGCTCTCTGCACAAACATTTCTGGTGGCGTTAAGGTCTACAGCGAATAAACACACAATTTTCTTATTGGCAGTCTTGTTCATCAGAGTTGTCAACTTTCCCCATTTTTGTTTAATTTTATAATAGATGCTGTTATGAACAACATTCTTCCCTACGTTCAGGATGCAGGTGGTAGACTAGTTTATCTTAACTATGCAGGTAACATCGTACTATTCCTCGACATTCGAGAGTTTGCTCAGGCCACCTTGAATAAATAAGTGTTCTGAATCACAGTAACAAGCACAGCAAACGGGCAGAATGATTAGACAAGTCAGAAGAAAGAGTTGCCTAAAATATTAGGCTTTATTCATCATATAACCTGCAGATATACATGCCTAAAGACAAAAACCAAAACGTATGTTAGTATACGAGCGATTGAATATATAAATGTGTGTACAAATAAACAATCACCATCATTCTCACTCCTACGATTTGTAGCGTAGCGTCAAGAGTCGGAATAAAGACCGTTATAGTAACAATTCAAAAGTTGAGAAAACATAGTATTTAAACATTTCCATAAGTAAGTTATAAGGATGAACACGTTGTTGTTGATTTATAAAGGTTTCAGATTCTCTGATAGGTCTGTTTATTTAGTTATCCGTAGATTCACCATTTGCCTTAACATTATCAATATCGGTATCGTCATTATAGAGGTTTGTTCATCGAACCTTTAGCCGGTTCATTTTCACAGAGTCCCATATTAGTTCCAGCTTCATCAGTTGCGTCCCACGGGTACTTTCGGGGCTAATTGACGGATAGATACTGTATCTTCTCTTCCATCAGAAAAAAGCGACCACACTTGCATAGTAAGGATTGCAATGAATTAGTTCACTCCTTCCACAGAGGGTCATATTTAGAAACTAGCATTCTTCTTGAGTAAAACTTTGCCAGGAACAGTAAGCCCAGGTTGGGAGTGTGGTACCAAAAGTCGACCTTCTATTGTGTCGACAAAGACGCTCGTGAGGGTTCGTTGGTAGATGTACACAATAATGAACGGATTGAATGTAATGCGTCCAGCAGCACGCATTCCCAGTTTTCAACTGAAAGCCTTTTGATCTGAGAGCGAAGGATCGTTCCATAAGGTACCATTCATTCTTTCTACCTGTCCATTTCCTTTAGGGATTATAAGAGTCTGTTCTACTCGAAGCTATACCCTTTTTTCCAGAAAATTTTGTACCTCGGTCGACATGAAGGAAAACCTCTGTCTGAGTGAATGTACGAAGGCATCCCCAAACATTGCGAATATTTGACACAGGTGAAGTACTTGACGAATTGTGACACAACAAGGTCGGACAAAGCAAATGCAAAGGAAATCGGAAATATTCATCGATGACCAAAATCAAACGAATAACGATTACGAGTTGATGAAGGAAGAGGTCCTTTAAAATCGATAGATAACCGCTCAAACGGTTGGGTAGCACGATTAATTGGCCTTAGATTGCCGAAGGAAATCTAGGTTTGATTTCGAGCACGCTGCAACTCAAGGTCATTTTTTCGAAGATTTCATCAATAGAATATGAAGGTAAATTTTGAGATTTCACAAAGTGGAGCATACGAGAAATTCAGGGATGACAAAGACAATCATGTAATTTGTTTTAAATCCAGTCCATTTAAGAAGCGCACCACAACAGGATCGACTTAGTGCATCTGCTGCTTTATTATCTTTTCCGGGTCTATAGACAACATCAAGCTGTAAGGTGATAATTCCATTTTGCTCAAAAATTTTATCGTTCTTCACTCTTCTCGATTTTGTTACCAAAAATAAAGGAAACAGATCTTTGAGCAGTGACAAGTTTGAAATGATTACCATGCCTCAATTTTCCGAATACTTCAACCACGAAGCATAGGCTTCTTTTTCAACAGCTGAGTGATGTTTTTCAGATGGCGTCAACGTCAAAGAGAAAAACGCCACAGGTCTTCCATCTTGGTCCAAAGTGGCAGCAATAGCTACGTCCGAAGCATCAGTTTCGACGACAAACGGAATATCACAACGAATAGAAGCTAAAGTTGCTGGCTAATTCTTTTTAAGATCATCCGAAATTTTTGTTTCACAGAGACGAGGCAAGGAAAAGTTCGATTATGAACAGTAATTGAATTTTATCGGAGAAGTTTGAGAATCCACGGCGAATAAATAAGCGAGAAAAATCCCACGAATTCTTTGTTGCGATTGCACATTCGACGGTGGTGGGAGATCTTGTAAAGGCTTTAATCGGTCAGGATCAGGTTTAATTTTTCCATTCGATGTTGAAAACCAAGAAGAGTAATTTCTTTAGCTGCGAAAATCTTTTTGATTCTATTTAAGGTCAATCCATATATTTTAGCGGCATTAGAAATTTGTTGACATTTGTTTCGTGTTCAAGCGTATCTCTCCCGCAAACTGTCACATTGTCCACATAGACAAATGTATCTGTGAGAATCTTCCTGTGCGATTATATGATCCATAGTTCTTTGGAAACATGAGACACCATTCGTCACTCTGAAGGAGTACGACGGAATTGAAACAAGCGTCCACACGCTTCGAAAGCAGTAAATACCTTTTTTCATGTTCTTGGATAGGTATCTGGTGGTAAGCGCTTTTGAGATCCAAAGTGCTGAATATATGATATTTTGAAATGGTTTCAGCCATTTGGTCTATTTTCGGCAAAGGATAGGCGTCTAAGAGTGTGAATTTGTTGACCGTTTGGCTGTAGTCCACAACCGCGTTTCTTGTGATTCTCATTCGATACCACGAGAACTTGTGCTCTCCACGGGGATGTTGAAGGTTCGATAATGCCATCTGTTTATTTCATCCCGGATAAATATTTCATCCATTCGATTGTACCTTCTTGATTTCGTAGCAATAGGCCTCCAGCTAACAGTTAAATGGTGGAAAGAGGCGGGGACGTAACGGATACAGGTTTCAGTAAACAGACGGTGAATGACGATTTATGACCCACCAAAAGAGATATTTACACTTTTTTATGCAATCCAAGGATGTCATGACCGAGGAGTACGTCAGTACAAAGATCAGAAAGTATAGATAGCTTGATATTTTGATAAACACATGATTTGTATTGAATCGACACAAAACAATGGCCTTTGGTATGACTCGAAAATGAGCTAGACACCACTGGTTATTGTTTCTTGAGAAGGTAGATTTTTTCCAATTATTTTTCAAAACGAAAGGCTTCTGAAACATAACTACAGGAACTGCCTGTATCAACGAAAGGCATGACAATTTATGTTATTGACTTCTAGATTTATTACACATTTGGTGAGACAATCAGGAGCAGCAGCTAATACAGTTGCAGATATGGTAGGATGAAGCGTCGAAACCACTGGGCGGTGATTCTTAGAGCGACATACCTTTTGAAAATGTCCTTTGTTTCCACAACTTTACAGAAAGCGTTTCTGGCCGGACATTTCCATCTTAAATGATAATCGTACCCACAGAGTCACATTTTTGTTTAACAGCAGCAACAAGATTATCTGTAGATTTATCGGAGGTTGATGAAGGACAGAGTGGCTGAACCGTTGCGAGTGTGTGCAGAATTCAAACAGTTTTGATATGATAATGATTGCTTTTCCGCCATTTCGAGACCACGTGCTTGATCAAAAGCCGCTTGAAAATTAAGTGAGTTGTGTTCTAAGAGACGTTGTCTGATTGAATTGGACTGGATTCCATTAATGAAGGCATCGCGCAGAGCATCGTCTATCGATTTTATCGGCCGTAGTTGGTTTGAAATTACATTCCTAACTAACGATTTCAGAATCTGAACAAATTGATCCAATTTTGTCCATTTTCTTGTTTAGTAGTCGCGAGAATATGACGAACAAAGACTTCATTTTTCGGTCTGACATAGAGATTGATTAGAGTTTTGATAGCATGATCATATGTATCACAGTCAACGATGTGTTCATATACGTTAGGAGAGACGTAGGAAATAAGAGTGTCTAATTTATCCGGATTCATGGATTCGACTGCTTTTTTAGGAGGCCACAGAATGTACATTACCAATGATTCCATTGTTTTGCTGCATCTGGTGCACTAGGTTCAACATCAAATCTTTCTGGTCTGGTAGGCGTTCCATGCAATTGGGTTATATGATGAATAAATTGTTCTGAATCACAGTAACAAGCACAGCAAACGAAGCAGAATGATTAGACAAGTCAGAAGAAAGATTTGCCTAAAATATTAGGCTTTATTCATCATATAATGCAGATATACATGCCTAAAAGACAAAACAAAACATGTTAGTATACGAACGGTGTTAATATAAATGTGTGTACAAATAAACAAACATATCACCGTCCTATTATTCCACATTCTTCTCACAAATATATAGTGGTTAAAGGGCGTAATACCGGCTCCTACTGATGAGTCGCCAGTAAGCACGAAACGAATGTGCATGAGATTATACTTTCCGTTCATGCTGCCTTTGGTTTATCCTTCTGGTCACAACTGAACTAATTTGTTACTAGGTTCGCAAAACCTAATACATACTTGCATATCAATAAGCTGACGTTTTTCCGTCTTTCGGTATGAAATTCGTACCTTCTAAATATAAGATACATTTACAATATCGCCCAGCACTCACTTCAAGTCTGCCACTGCAGAGTAGACATCTGGACGTAGTTAAAAAGTTTACATATCTTGGAAGCTCTATAAATAACTAACGCATTTTGTCTGACGAGGTGAGAATGAGAATCGCGAAAGCCAGAGTAGCTTTACCGAAACATATAAAGCTCGTCAACAGCGTTGGCTCTGCCACGTTTTTCGGATGCCCTCAATTCGATCGCCCAGTAGAGCATTATTCTCTCATCCGGCAGATTTTGACATGACAGAAACAGTTTAAGTTAACTACATCAAAATTGGGTAGTATGAAATCCAATCGTCTGCCAGCATGGGGTCCAAGTGCGCACCATAGTACTTGATTTGAAACCCTGCGCGATATGACATCGAGTCGATCTTGATTAATTGTTTATATATATATATATATATATATATATATATATATATATATATATATATATATATATATATATATATATATATAATTCTTTTAGATTATAATACGCTGTCTTAGCGCTTTTTGTGAATTACAAACTGTGGAGGGAAAAGTCTGATTTCGGTCAGAATGAGGCTTTATAGATCATATTTTTACCTTAATGCTATTACTCGTACAACAACATTTCTATCGCTGGCCTGCAATAGCCGTCTTTCTAAACTCCAAGCATTCATTTTACTCAATAGATAGTGGCGTTTTTTCTAATATACCGTCGATATATGGTATGTAGGCTAAATTTGCAAACATTTCTGGCAACTTTAGGGTATACAGTGAATTATTGGACAACTTTATTACCAGGAATGGCGTCCAGCAAGAACGGAAGCCTCCAATTTGCGTTTAATTTTTTAATGTCATTATTTATATTCTTATATATGCTAAGAATGCGGCTTCAGTGTGAAATTGTTTAAGTACTTAACAGGTTCACATATCTTGTTAGCTGTATCTATAACTCATTTATGAAGCAACTAGAGTATCTCGTTGTCCTAAAGGTCATATTTGCAATACTTTACTAAGTGCAGTTTTGTTATACATTAATGAAATCGTTCCTTAGAGTTGAACATCTGAGATACGTACACTAATTTGAACATCGTTATTTGGGAAGGGAAGTCGATATAGGTTACCAACAATAAATAGGCACTGACGACATCAGTAAACGTATTATTGAATCCGCAACTAATTGATCTTCGTTAATGAAATAAATTAGGCCCCATTAACTGCACTGGCCCGGTCACGCTCACGCAAGTCTGCAATATATATATATATATATATATATATATATATATATGTACTTTTTTAATGTGGAATGATTTTCTACCTGATCATAACTTCTCGCTGGTTCATATCTCTAGTTGAGGCAATTGACATAATGAAGCGAAAGAGCAAGTGTAATTTCAAATTTTTTTGAATTCATATCGGGTAACGAAGGTTTTGTGCATTTGAAATATACCTCTCCTACAAGCATTTTCTTTGAACATGATAAAATATTTGGAACCAAGTATTAAATTGGCAATGGATCGCGAATCCGACGTTTTTACACGCACTGTCACAAAACCGCAATTCCTGCATTCTTTTGCGAAGAATTTGAAATGTTTAGACAATTTTTAACAATGCAAGCGTTCATCGCTTTTTGCTTTTCCGCACAGAAAAATCTGACGCGAAAATAAATTACACCCTAGAACAACTGAAAAATCAATCTAATGTTTTTAATGAACTTAATTCGTTTGAGAAAATGAAGTACTTAAAATTATACAAGTAACTATTGAAGTGCTGAATCAATCATTTAATAACAAACCGCCCTATGCGAATAGATTTGTTATTAACTTATCGAAAATATTACTGACTTCATTACAACGTAAATCTTTTTCTTATACAAAAATATTTTGCATTCCTGGAAAAGAGCTATATAGTAACTGAAGCAGAGTTTGAGTCAGTCAGCTGTCTGTCTTCTAAAGAGAATAATGATGTCAATCAACAATGATTTAAAGTAATACTCGTTGACATGCCACTAATATCAAATTGATTGCATGGCTCGAACCCGGGCACGTCTAACCACTGAGCCACCCTGCCTCACACTACACACATTTTTAGTTATATACTAACTGATGTTCCTTGCTTAGCCTTTCCTTGTGTGTAGTGTATGGCAGATCGGCTCAGTAATTAGATCACAAGATTCCGAAGTAGACGTTCCCAGGTTCGAGCCCTGTCTGCGGAAATTTGTTGACTGTACGTAATGAGTTCCGATAAGGACGAAAACGGTCTACTGGATAGTGTTATTAGTTTATACTGGCAAACGTAAGTAATTAATTGGTCAGTTGTTTAAATCAAGATCGTAACCTTGATTATTGTAATTTTTATCACCTCCCACGCAACCAATGTTCGTTTAATTTGTCTATGTGCATGTTGGGACGAGCAAACTTTGATTTATTAAGTAGCGGGAAACTATTTAATTGTAAGTTGTTGATGTAACTTGGCCTTTACTAGCCGTGTGCATGTCGAAGAATTGTTTATCAAGTTCAATGAATGGCGTCCAAATTTTCTATTTAAAGTGAAACCGAGGGCTAGGATACTCTAGCTTTTCTTGATGTGTCGCTCAAAAGTAGAACCGATAGAACATTGCACAGATCATCTGTCATAAGCAGACATGGACATTGAAATATTTTATTTTTAAAAACTACTGTCCATTGGTATTAAAAAGGTGTAGTCATGACATGTAATAAGACTAGACAATTTTTGTGGATTAATTTATCACTTTTATCACTTTGCGTTGTATTCATGCCTCTAAATGTTGTTTATGATAAGATTGTAACATTAAGTGACCGAAGACTGACTAGAAGAGCGCTCGTAGAGAAGAACGTCAATTCTACACCATCTAGCTTGTGTTACGCTAGGTTCACCCTTATACACACATTAACGCAAATACTAGACAACTTTTTAAGTAAAACAAAGTCTGCCATCATTAGCCGCGCTTCGCAAACTTATGTGAGGTAGATTTTGCCTGGTGGGTATGCGAGAAAGCCTAAGTGCACTTAGGCTGGTCCTTTGTGAACGAGAATATCGTTTATGCAGATAATTGCCAGAGATCTTGCACATTCGTTGAGTAAATTCAAAATTGATTTATGTTGAGTATCTGGCACCAGATTGCAGGATCCTACGAACGTTTCAGGACTGGATATATCATACTTACCTGCACGTAATTGGCTTCGAATCTCGCGTTCCATGGTGTTTCCTGAAACCGATAAATCGAGTGCCGGTATTGTCTTTATATTAAAGGTGAGCTGTTAGATAACTGCACGGAACATAGATTCTACTTAAGCAGCACAAACTGCAGAAGTGGTATAAGGCGTTGCGCAACATGGTGTTCTTCAGCCACCAGACAGCGTTGGATTCAAATATATAAAGTAGAATTTCGTTATAGGTAACGTCACTTCCAACTTACTCGGCTTATAAGGCAATAGCCGCTGTTTGTTCCGACGTATTCACACAACAGGTCCGAGACAACTAAAAGCTATCGAAACCACAAATGATAGTAACAATTATTTAACAACCGATAAAATGCGTCGCCTTGATCGGTTGGCTCAATATTTCAATGATCAATTTTATTTGGCACCTACGCCAGTCCCGATCCATGAAAGTATGTCTGTATCAAGTGTATGGGATGTTAACCTCGAACATCCATCACAGTTCTAGATACGGAATGAGATCCTATCTCTTAAACGTCGTTAAGCTGCAGGCCCAGATGATTTGTTTCTGAGCTTACTTAAGGAAAGTTACGATATAATTTTCAGAGTGTTGACTAACTTTTTCGTACTATATGGAATGGCGAGACCGTAGCGCTTACTTGGAGTGAGTCAACCATCACTCCTATCTTCAGAAGAGGCAATTGGAATTTTTGTTATAACCATCGTGGTATAAACCTGACTCCAGTCGTAGCGTTTAGCAGAAAAAGCAGTTTTCCGGTTAGCACGAAGTTGTATAGATAACATTTTACCTTAAATACCAAAAGGTATATCGTCGTCCCACAATAGTCTTTTTTTAGACTTCAAGAATGCATTGGACTCAGTTTATCGCAATGTTCTATTCGATATTCCGTTAAAACGCATTTATGTCGAACAAACGTGTAGGTATATGCGCTCTACAAAAACGCTGCTGGTTGCGTTAAGGTCTACAGCGAATTAATACACAATTTTACTACCAGCATTGTCTTCGTCGAGTTTGTTCACGTTCCCTATTTTTGTTTAATTTTCTAATATATGTTATTATGATCAATACTCTTGCGTACGTTCAGGATGCAGATGCCAAATAACTCTCGGGCGGTATATTAGTCGATCTGGACTATGTGGACTATATAGTATTATTTTTCGACAACCAAGATTCTGCTCCGGCAAAACTTAAATCGATTAGTAGTCATTTTGCACTTGGGTGTGAATTTCCTATCATCTAATTGTAAGATACTTATACAGAATCACCAAACTCACTCCAATTATGCAACTACACTTAGCTGATAGGCTTACATACCTTGGCTGCCCTATCCATAATTCGGGAAAATATGTTTGACGAGGTGAATATAAGAATTGCGACAGCTAGTTTTACGTCTATATATGTGGCGAAAACTGCAAAACGTTAATGTTTGTGACTGCATAGAAATTGTGCAGCCAATATTTCCAGTCAAGTAAAATATATGCGAGACTACTAGAGGTGAGAGCCGCATATCTAATTTTGCTTCCCATATATATGTATTGCGATTTGATCCTCGCTAGTCAGTTTGCCGTTTTACTCTGATGATGATCATGGAAGGTCCAAACGCGTCAGGATGTGTGACTACGGTAGTTTTGCTATGTTGTTCGACGACTGATTAAATACAATTGGATTTGTGTTTTACTTTTAGTTGGCAAACTTGATTTAAAGGACATAGAACTACCGTCAGTCACACATATTGACCACCACCCGCGTAAACATGGATTATTTAATCTGTAGACGTTTTTGTATGTGTTACTAAGTGCGTCTCGTAGGCAAGCAAATGAGGCTCCATGAATTGAACTGGCGGGGTCGCATTTTTACGTATTCATTCAATTTGATTGCCGAGTAAGACAATATTTTCTCACCTAGCGCCAGATTGGCGTAAGACACAACGTGGACGGATTCGGACATTGTAAAAAATTTGGCCACTATTTTATGTCTTGTGTAGGACTACTTCGTTTATCGGATAGAATTCACGCGCTTATCTTATTTATTGGTTCGAAACCCTGCATGATACTACATCGAATCGTGCTCATTGGTGTTCTTGTTGCAGACCTCCAGTGGAATCATCTTATTTTCCATATTTTTTTGTCGTGCCAACTGCGCTGTATGGTCATGTTATGAAGCGATATTACGCACATATATATATACAAAGATAAACAGGCAAGTTGATCTCCATAATAATGAATTTCAGTGAAACCCGTGCCAATCATGTAGAATCATCGAGGTCCGTCCACTGAGCCGTACTTGCCACTAGACGCCTTCAGATTTTCGCTCAATCACTTGCCTGTCGGTTTGTGAGCTTAATGTGTGTCATGATTAAGTGACTAACATCACGAATAAACATAGCCGGCCTATTGATTACTTACCTATCCCTCTTGCATTTCCTGCCGTCCACCAGCGTTGCTTCGGTTTGCTGGTGAGCAGGATGTGGAATTTACTCTCGAACAGTGGCCAAACTAGCGCAATGGACGATGTATAGCAAGATTCGATGATGATTGAACGTCGAACAGCTGCCGTATGAAACTGACTGGCCCTTAAATTTTTCTGTTGATTGATGCCTCCAGACGCTCAGCTAGCAGCGATCTCAGCCAAACCGAGCGAATGCAGATATTAATAAAGCTGTTCTGGCGTTGACAGCCATCATGTATCATTTCCAAAGTATCCACACCATAACGAAGATTGGATTTGGTTCATATTTAAATAAACAGGCGGTTCGAAATTGGTTTGGTCTGTTTTTCAAAGGCAGTTGCTGCAAGATTAATATGTCTGTAAATATCAACATAATCTTCAGTCTTTTCTAACTTACGATCCTAGTTGCAGGAAATCCTTGACGACTGACAGTAGAGCGCCGTTTAGCACGATCATAGGCTCTGGATCAAATTTGGCCAGAACGATCGTTTTGATGCGTTTAGCTTTAGACGACGACAGATCGACACTTATTCGGCCTTAATTAGTGGTTCACTGAAGCTCTTCTTCTTGCCATCAGAACAGCATCGCCATCGTAATCGAGGTTGACATCCTTGTCGAATACCCGAGCCAATCGCAGAATGGCCTCAGAGATCTTTACGAATGCTAATACAGGCTAATAAGTCGTAGCAAGCTTCAAGCAATCGAACAATTTTTGTCGGAATGCGATTATTATGTATAGCTCGCCATAAACTTGTATGTGACACAGAATCGAGAGTGGCTGGATGGTCTTGATAAGCATCAGTTGTAGACCGATGATGTCAGTGGCGCAAATCAACAGTTCAGCAAAGTTTACGAATTTGGTCCACAAATCCATTCTCTGGTCGCAACCTTGCCTTAGTGGGCCTAGTATGCTTCTCTCGCTCTTGACGAAACCTTCCTGGGATAAACAACCTGATACTACGGCAATTGACAGGAGTACTAATATCGAAACCGATTTCGAAGTTTCTTTGTCGATGTTGTCTTGCCTGGAAGCTAACATGGTCTGGTTTATACGTAAAGTCGAAATGGCCCTACTTCTGTTTGTTGCTTGGTTAGGTCTTTTATTCCGCTCCTTCTTAAATCAGCATTCTTGTATTTTTTCTAGGTTATTATCAATAAACAAACTTTTTAATCATTCTTTTATCGTTATTTGTTCGGTGTTGAAGCTTTTTTTTTTAAAATGCCGTTATGTTGCCTTTTGTTTATGAGATAAATCATCGTTTATTTGGTATAAATTGTGTTATGCTTATGTGTTATATGTAGCTTATGCGCCAGCCGAGTCGACTTGATTTAAAAATCCATGAGATTGAACGCTCACGTTTTTACGCTAACGCGCCTTTCAATTTCGATCCACAACCTCCACACTTTCTTGTGGATAGCTACGTTCAAGCAGATTGCCTAACAGATGGTGCCCTACCACCTCAAGAGATTACTCTTACGATTGAATGTCCGAACAATCCACCAGACGCTCAGGTTGAGAACTATCGTCGACTTCAGATGTCATCGAATCGTCGACGCCCACAAGATTTTTCATCGTGGCGCAATGAGCTACGCAATCTCAACGAATTGAAGCTGAAAGAGAGCCTTATTATGACATCACCAAATCCGCCCAGCGCTGGAAGTCTTCTTAGTTTGGCGGCAAATAGTGGTCGACTTGGAGGAGCTATGGCATCCGGGAGTGGAGGCTCATCTGGTGGGGGTGGTCTTGGTGGAGGTATTGGGCATAGTGGGCTGCTGGGATATCCGGGGGTTCGTCGCTTAGGCTCTAAACCACAGATAGGCTCGTTGAACAAAACGATAAAGTTTCGTGCTTCTTATCAGGCCCACTCGTGCTCTGTTGTCTGTCGTCTTGCTGGCAAGGAGTCGCGAATCGAGTTAACAGTGTTTTGTAAGTTGCAACTATACAAAGACTTGCGAACTTGCGTCTTGATTTTTTGCAAATTAATGTCAGATTTTGTCTGAATAGTTTTAAAAAAATTTTATTCTGTTCAAATATAACATTTTTGGTTCTAGTTACACTTTGGGAGTACGCGACATAGTGCTCTTTTAAATATATCACTAGATGAGGCCCTGTAAGTTGTGTGAAAGTTTGTGTATCTATGACACCTTAAATCATACTGATGGCACTTCAGCTCTGTTAGTTTCTCATACCAGGCGGGCGAATTAGAATAGGTTAGAGTAACGCATTCTCAACAATCAACTAGGAATGGATAACCTATCATAAATGTACTGCCAACACAACTATAATATGCGTGATTGTGCTGCATTAACGCATGCGGATATTATGCTGATATAATAATGATTCGTATCACCATCAATATTCTTAGTTATTCTGCAGACACTATGAACAAAACAACGTGTAATAAGTCAAATTGTATGAAACTATAGTATGTTTTAGAAATTGAGAACCATTCTATGGTATAAAGCATCTTCACGTTGGCAAATCAACATATTGTGAAGTGAGTTAAACGGGAAGAAGTGGCCCGTAACCATAGAAAATCCGACTTGACGACCGGTGGGCAGAAGCTAGTCAGTCTAGGAATGGTAGCATGACTCTCGCCGTTTCTAAAGTGACAGCACTTATCTTGTTCCATGTGGAGCCTCTAGTTAGGTTTAACTGCGCCGTAACATTTATTGTTAAATGTGTACTTACGGGATGAGAGCAAGCGTGCTAGACGGGAAGGGCAAGTTTAGGCTTATGAAGGAAACTCTGGCCACTGGCATCTGGGCAGATACTGTTCATCACTCTTGGTTGGCCGACTATCTAAGAGAAGGAAAACTCCGAATACAAACCATTGTCTCTAGGAATAGGCGACCTAGTGTTCTTTTAAAGTCCACATATAACTATGAACGATTTCTGGTAATGTTGCAGTGATACATTAGTCACTTTCGGTTTTTGTATGGCTCTGGCTGTTGATGATGATGCAGAGAAGCATCGGTTGTTAAATGTTGATACTTTGTTGTTCGTGATGATAGGATTGTTTCGAGCTTGATATAAACACCAATCCAATTATTTATATATATATATATATATATATATATATATATATATATATATATATATTCATTGTACCCTTCCTGTGTGCAAAAACAAAAAGAAATTTTATCAGATATAAGAATTTTTTTTTCTCATGCTCTTATCAAATATCTACTCATGAACATATCTTTATATATAAATTAGAAAGAAAAACATGATAGAAATATGTGAACAAAGAGAGTGTGAAAAATAGAAACCAATCAAATTGCGTGCGTCACATCCAGTTCAAGCTCAATGCTTGTACGTGCTTCTTCTGCTTACATAAATCCGGCTGCAATTTGTTTATCCATAAGGCTTCGTATGTGGCTAGCTCCCTTTTGTTTTTGCATTTAGTAATTACTTTGAATGCTACGTCTGGAGAACATACGTGCGATGTTTCGATGATGTGTTGCGCAATAGCAGACGTGTATTCACCATTTGATTTAAAACAGGCGTTCAAGTTGCAATGTTCTCTCATTCGAGTAATTAACCGTCTGGTCGATCGGCCTACGTAAGTTGATCGACAACTTGCGCATGTATATTGGTAAATAATATTTGATATCGACATTAACGGCTGTTTCTCTTTGATTGCTGGTAAAGGCAAGTGTGTTACCCTAAATAACACACAAAAGAGGTTGTCCTATGAGGCCAATTTTATCAATGGTAAATTCTCCGTTTCATGCACTAGCTAAATGGCTAGTTCGTTTACTTGAACCATTACGTAAACTACTAGGTAATCATTCGGTTGCCGATTCGTTTGAGTTTGTAAACAAAATTCAAGATATAAATGTTAAAAACAAGATTATGGTATAAGATTTAAAAGAAACTTGTTGCGCAACAACGAAAAGATCATTTACCTGATTAAAGGGTTGCGATCAGATTTGTTTGCATCCGCTGGGTAAAAAATCAGGAAGACAACGGATGCAAACAAATAGGATCGCAACCCGATAATCAGGTATAAGATTATGGTAACTTTTGATGTTAAGTCTTTGTTTACAAATGTTCCAATTGATGAAAACATTGACATTATAGCCAAAGCGGTAACACACGACATATTACCATCGCCGGTGCCAGGTCACACTCTACACAAGCTTATCTTATTATGCACGAAAGACGTACGATTTCGTTTTAATGGAAGCATCTATAAACAGACTGATGGTGTCGCAATGGTAAGCCCCTTATCTCCAGTGTTGGCTGAGATTTTTCTAGGGCACCTAGAAAATACATCATTAAAGAGTGACGTAAGTAAATGTGCTCAATATATACGGTACGTGGATGATATATTTCTTGTACTTAAGAAAAGGTCGCAATCACGAACATTACTTCAAAGTTTCAACAAAGCACATTATGGTAAATTAAACAGAACAATTTACCATAAACCAACATGGTCTGCACAGTATTTGCATTACAGCAGTTTTGTGCCATTTCAATATAAATTATCAACAGTTCGTGGTTGCTTCTCAAGAATTGACAGGTTGGTTAGTCAAGATTCTAAAGAAAATGAATATAATAAGGCAATTAACGATTTAATGTCTAATGGCTATCCCAGACAATTAATTGAATCAATTATTAAAAGGGGAGTTAACCAGAAACAGACATACTATGGGCCAGAGAAGAAAACCGTCTACCTAAACATCCCATTTAAGGGAGATGCAGTTTCCCGAATGGCAAAAAAGAAAGTTGAAGCAGCATTGACACGCACATTTAATGCAGCCAAACTACGAGTGTTATTTAGGGTAACACACTTACCTTTACCAGCAATCAAAGAGAAACAGCCGTTAATGTCGATATCAAATATTATTTACCAATATACAAGCGCAAGTTGTCGATCAACTTACGTAGGCCGATCGACCAGACGGTTAATTACTCGAATGAGAGAACATTGCAACTTGAACGCCTGTTTTAAATCAAATGGTGAATACACGTCTGCTATTGCGCAAAACATCATCGAAACATCGCACGTATGTTCTCCAGACGTAGCATTCAAAGTAATTACTAAATGCAAAAACAAAAGGGAGCTAGCCACATACGAAGCCTTATGGATAAACAAATTGCAGCCGGATTTATGTAAGCAGAAGAAGCACGTACAAACAATGAGCTTGAACTGGATGTGACGCACGCAATTTGATTGGTTTCTATTTTGCACACTCTCTTTGTTCACATATTTCTATCTTGTTTTGCTTTCTAATTTATATATAAAGATATGTTCATGAGTAGATATTTGAGAAGACCATGCGAAAGAAAATTTTCTTATATCTGATAAAAATTTCTTTTTGTTTTTGCACACAGAAAGGTACAATGAATATATATATATATATATATATATATATATATATATATATATATATATATACATTTATCAGTTTTAACTAACAATTTCATTAAGTGACGAAGACAGTTCATCATGTAGACTTGTTTTGTCCTTATTGGGAACTCGCCAAGTACTGTTCAAAATTTTGGCTTGAACCGGCACGCATTTGCTCCGTTGTGTATGACTATCCACTGAGTTGTTCGTGCCGCATACTACAGGGAACTTGAAGTCGTATAACAAATTATGTTTTTTATTAGCCATTTCGTCAAATGGAACCTATTGGGAATCTCTTTAGGCCTAAATTTCATACCTAGCAATCTATGATCTGTCATTATAGAACAGACCACGCTGCATAGGAAATTGGTATTGAATTATACAATTAAACAGTAATTAACTGCGCGGGTGGTGATAACAATTAGTTCAGTCAAGCTTTCGAGCTTAAATTGAACTCTAATCAATTTTTATACTTTTTTTCAGTATAAACAAAGTATTGATTAGAGTAGCAATAACAATTCACCAAGTAGACCGCTTTCGTTCGTATTTGGAACTCGATGACACCTAGTGAATTCGTTTACCAATATGAGAGTTTGTACAACTACAAATTACAACGTTGATGCTTAAAGGCCGTTGTCGACAATCTACTCCAGCATTGTATTTATTACGAAAGTTATGTGAAAAGCTACAAGAACGTTACTTATAATTTTCCAGTAGTGCGGATATTATGGCGATGTGTGAAATATTTAGAGTGCATTATTTCGTTTAGAAGAATCAGTTAGCTTAACTGTTTTGAACTACTGCAGAAGAACCCTCATGTAGCTAAGCTCGGGAAGTCATGCCATACCTAAACCACAACCATTTCAGTGTTTTGGAATCAAGCAATGTCTTAGTTTACAACAAAATAAAGTATATGTTGTTGAAAATATAAATTACTATAACACTCGTTATTATTCGGTTCGTTTGCGAGCTTCAGGTAGGCCCCAATCCCATTTTGAAACAAATCTCACAACATTGATTAACTAATGCCAGTCGATTTTAAGGATACTGGCCTCTGCCTAATGGAAACAGTCATTGCTCATAATATAAAATGTACTACTTATGCTTAGAAATTATTTACATAGGGTATATATATATATATATATATATATATATATATATATATATATATATATATATAATTAAAAAAAGTGATCGGTTACGCTAACTCCTTATGAATAACACGAGATTCGTCAACATGCAAGCAGATATCTTCATAAGTCTTCGTTGATGCTCGAAGAGCCATGACTTATTCTGTAATTCTATGTGCGCATCACAACCCTCCAAATAACTATGCCTCCTCGTATATCATATCATTTGTGAAGTGTTGTACTCTATTTTCTACTTCAATAGTCCTTTTAGACGTTTTCTCGCATTTGCCCGTTTTCGTATTGATAATTGTGAATCTACACGCATGCTAACAGATCCAACAACAGTTGCCTACATTTTGCCTAATCCCATTCGCGGCTATTTGGAAACTGGCAAGCACATGACCTGCCATGCCGACGGTTATCCGCCACCATTGATAAGTCTTCAATTGATCACTCCTTTGCGAAAGCCACCACAACTAAGTCAGGTGGAGATTGAGCGACTGATGAAACAAGGCAGCGGCCCAGGCGGTCTTTTAAATGACGCTGTTACCTCTGGTCTGGGTGGTCTCGGGTCTGGGTCTATGGACGGTGGCTTTGGAGGACTGGATGAGGGCTTTAACGGAGATTATAGTGGTCTCGACGGTTTAGGCAGAGAATCTGGAGAGGATCTGGCAAGTCTTCACAGATTGAGGGCTCTTAGCTCACAGCAGTCAGACGAAATGGCTGCTGGTTTTGGTAGCGGTCAAATGTCCAATGATGGTGCCTACTTTGGTCAACGATCGGATGGTACTGGTGGCAGCTTTGCAATTGGTAATTCAGTGGCAAGGCGTCGTCAGGCAATTGGGAGTGGGATTCTGGTGCCTGACGAGTTGGAATTGAGCGTACTTGGCCAGCGTCTTCAACCGGTTGATGGTATCAAGGAATTGCATGAAGGAAAAGGTGTTGCACAGCCAAGTAGCTTGACAGCTAGTGATGAACTGCCTACTTTGATTGCGACGGGTGAACCGATCCCGGAACCAGGTGATGTAGGCCGTCGTCAGGAGAGAGAACGTTTGCGACGTCTTCGAGAAAAAGAGTCACGTATGGTAGGTTTTTTTATCAAATTGTTTTTACTACTCGTCCAATAGTGCGTTTTATTGTGTGTTATTGGGCGACAAACTCGACTTTTAGCATATTATTGTATTTTTTTGCAAACACTTGTTGTCTTGTTTCAATTACAATATAAGTGTTTGGAACATTTTTTAAATTATAAATTCATACGTGAAATAAGAACCAAGTATCTCGCACAGCGGGTTCACGTACGACCCATGTCGGTTAGTCAGTTAACCATATCTCTACACTTGACCCTGTTTACCGCTAGATTCCCGCACATATTCTTTCATCCATGTGCCTTTTGGTTAGTGAGAGTGCGGTGAATATGATGAAGTGGCCAATGTCTTGAATAATAGAATAGAACCGTAAGGTCGCGTTTCTACCTCTTCTACAACTCCAGCTATTATCCACTGGAGTTGCCTGGATAAAATGGTATGTGTAAGTGGACATAGAACATGTCGCAGCCAGCACAAATATACTTCTTTAATAAAGATTACGGCAGTGGCACTTTGAAGGGCGGCGTAATAGAACCGGTCGGCTTATGATTAAGAAACGGATAGGTGGTTCCAAATTTGTTTTTATTATTTGCCAATAGTGGCTGGAACACGTTTTGTGTCCATAAATATCGGAAGAAGCTGATTTGTCAGATTTTAACAGGAAGCCCAGGCAGATAAATTGGTTGACCACAGGCACCAGTGTGCCGTTCATTGCAATCTTTCGCTTATTATCAAAATTGGCCGTAACAACAGCTTTTAAGGCATTTATCTTTTAAAAAGTTAGAATGAATAATTCGTGAACAAGATTAATGTCCGTCTGGAGCTAGCGTTCTTTTATCATTAAAGGAAAACAGCATCGTAGCGTATTAGTGGTGAGGGAGTCGGGCATTACCATATTTCTTCAGTCTGGGGGTGTAGCAGAGACATCAGCAAATACTGCGGTGACATCTTCTTTTATCGCTGATGCCATTCGAAATAACTGCAGAAAGACCAAATAATGCAGACAAATTCGGCACAGCAGTCTTCAAGTAGATGGACAGTTTTGGGCGAGAAAACATCAATAAGCCTAGTTTGCTGTAAGGTTCTGCATGCTAATAAGCCGAGAGCAGCCGAATTGCCCCAAAAATGCATTATTGATTGCCGATTGTTTATTTTGAAGGCAGAATAGAGCGCACGACTATTCCACGCAACCCTTCTTTGTAGAAATCCTACCCGTATTGTTATTTTACTTTTCTATCATCTTTGAAGACTTGGGCTGAAGATAATAGCTGTGGCCACTTTTTTTCAAATCGCGCCACTATGATTGTACAGGTTTGAATATCTTCATGTTGAAACATAAGTTGTTCTAAAGGAAGACCGTTAATTTTTGCGCCTTCGCGGCCCGTCATGATATTTCAACCGGAAGTGTGACTACTGCTGATACGCTGAACTAGTGCAAACTGTTAAGAGAGGTTGTTACTTTTCGAGGCAGCTCCAAACCTATTAGCAACACGACGAAAATGTTGCTCTTCATGTCGTGTGTGACTGGAAGCTCTCAGGCTTGGTAATCAGAGACTGGCTAACGTTTGCTAAAGCTTACACTTCATAGCATTTCAGCAAAATATTGAATTGCTTGATGGTATGCTACATATTGTTAATCGTTTGTTGTATACGGAAATTCGTTGGCGATACGGACGGCTGCCTAGAGTGGAAATTTATGTGGATTTTGATAGCCAAAAGACTGATGAGATCTATTTATTGGACCAGTGGAGCGCCTATGGTACTTTTATTGTGCATAACGGTGAGCTGCCAGAATGTGGTTGATATGGTTGCGGTGTCATGCTTTTGTTCCTTTTTTTATAATTTTCTCGTCTACACTTTTTGGCAGGATGCTATCTGTAATGCTCAATTCCATAACCAGATTAATATTAAGAATAAGATTGGGCAGTCTGATGCCATTCTAATAACTCTTATCTTAAAGTGTTTATTATATTCGCCAAAGTGACCTTGTTCTTTTATGCTAATTGAGTCAGTGTTCACAATAACATGGCAATGTAGACGAGTTTTAATGGCTTTGATCTCTTCTGAAAGCGTATTCATTCTTTCTGCCTGACACGGTGGCTCAGTTATTAGAGCACCAGATTCCGAAGCAGACACGTGCAGGTTCGAGCCCTGTCCGCCGCAAATTCTGGCCAGTACGTGATGAGTTTCTAATAAGGACGAAAACGGTCTACTGGATGAATTGCCTTTTCTACACTATACAATTCTTAGTTTACACTGACAAATGTAATCACTTAATGTGTCAGATGTTTATATCAATTTTGCAACTCTAATTATAGTAAATTATATCACCGCCCGCACAACCAATGCTCCTTTATTTATTTATTTATATATATATATATATATATATATATATATATATATATATATATATAATTAGGAAGAAAGAACGACATTAACAACAAAGTGGATAAAGGCCATTTATTTCGTGAATACTAATCATCGCTATACACCATCATATATATATATATATATATCTATATATATATATTCTAACAATTAGAAAACATACACATAAACCACCAGTGGGATAAAGGCCACGATATTCGGGTGACTACAAAATACACCTCTCTTATATAATCATACATATTTATAATATTTTGGGTTTTCAAAACCGATTAATGCTATTGGTAACATAATCAATTGAAAACCCAAAATGTATAAATATGTATGATTGTATAAGAGATGTTTAGTATTCACGAAATAAATGGCCTTTATCCACTTTGTTATTTATATGTTGTTTTCCTAATTATAAGAATACTGTGTTAATTAAAACGGCATGGATATCATAAAGAATATATATATATATATATATATATATATATATATATATATATATATAAATTCTGATTTTATATATATATATATATATATATATAAATTCTGGATTTTATATATATATATGCTTCTATCTTTTGTTCCTGAGGGTCAAGTGCTGGATGATGCTATTATTTGAATCATTCACTGCATCAAGTTATCACTTCGTCTAGGAAGTTCTCCGATAACCATTTTATTCATTAAACAAGCGATTTGGGCGTCATCGTCCTCAAGGGTCCATCTTCTTTCTGCTCCATTGCTCACGTGTTATTGATCTAATTCGGTATTGGCGCTTAAGGCCTATGGACACATCTAATCACTTTTCGAATAATTCATCCATATCGTGACGGTTGCGTGGCGACCGGAGAGCTCGAGAATGCCAACATGTATCTTGCGTGTCTAATGGTGAACAGCCATCATCCCATTTCATGTGGTGTCTCGAGTTTGGTTTAACTGGGCATTTACTGAGTGGTGGCGGTGTGAGAAAAGGTGTACGTCATTCAGATTCTAAAATAATTTTTGGTCACTAGCGCCCGGACAGATTTTGTTCGTCAGTTTTGTTTGCAGATTATCTATTGGAGGAACACTACTAGGATTGAGCGATCGAGTACTCTTTTCACAGACGGAAAAACAACCTCGAATAATCCGAAAAATTATGAATCTTTACTGTATCGGCCGTCGCGCAGGATACAATGGGTCACCATATTTGAGTCTAATGTAGAGGGGATACATCAAGGAATGCCACTTATTTTGGAACACGTATGTGGACTCGGGCCATGGAACTATCCGTTGGAGATTTTCATTCACAGTTTCCCGATTGAAAATAATAGTAAATCGTAAATAAAAGTTGATAAAAATGAATAGCCTTCTATCCAACAAAAAATATGAAGCTTATCGAAAATCGACGTCATCTGGTCTCACTTATGAAAAGTCCAACTTGCTGTGGACGATAGTATGATTCGCTATGTCTAATGCGAGTAATACGGTATGTAGTCAAATGGGTCTCTGAAAATGTTGTGGTGATCCTTTATACTTTAGACTCAAACCTAAGCGTGGCTTGAAGTTTGTTCTGAAATCATCTTGGATCAGAAATGTCGGAGTGATGCATAATCCTATTCGAGCAACTGGTCCGGTAGAATTAAAAGTTTGTGAAAAAATTAATGATCGTTAGACTAATCAAGTAATCGAACAGAAATTCCACATTGACCGATGGGCTGAGCACTATATAACTTTTTAGAGTATCTGCATGAGTCCCTTAGAAATATTATAGTGCGCTAATCTCAAGCATCCATCAGAGTTATAAATATACATTGCAATAGTTTCTCTTAAATGGGGCAAAGCTGCAAGTTCCAATTATCAGCTACCGACCTTACTTAAGGATGGTAGCAACATAATTTGTTGGACGCTATACAACCTTTTACGTAATATATGAGATGAGGAGACCATGCCGATTGCTTAGATTGAGTTTACCATCATTCTTATTTCCCGAAAGACAATCGGTTTACATGCCGTAAACACAGTGAAATACGTTTGACTCCAGTCGTATCTGGGCCACCTCAACACTTCGCGTGAATCATACAATAGAGACGAAAAAGCCGGAATCCTGTCAGCACGAGGTTGTATAGATAATATTTTTGCCTTAAAGGAAGTTCTTGAACAACGAAATTTATGTTGCTGTCCCACAATAGCCGTCTTTCTAGAATGTAAGGGTGCATTTGACTAGGTGAATCGGAATGTTTTGATATGACAGGAATAATTGAATGCCACTAAATCCAAATTGGGTAGTAGGGGATCCATTCGTCTGCCAGAATGGGGTCTACGTGCGCATCATACTTCTTGTGTGGAAACCCTACATGATAGGGCATCCAAACGAGCTAAATGGGGATCTTGTCACAGATTTCTAGCAAAATCATTTTCGTAACTTTCTTTTCTTAGTTGGACAGAGTTTGCTACAAGGTTTAATTGTGTGTATGACATGATACAGTAAGAAGCGCAAGGATACTATATTGCCGATGTTGCCTTACTTTAAAACAGACTTAGCCCCAATGGTGTTGTGTAGACGTAAATATACGCATTGTAGCTAAGTCCTTCCCCCTGTTAAATTACTAATAAGCTGTGTGCCTAAATTATTATTTTTGTCGTTATTAAAATATTTACTTGTTTTTTCTGGTAATCTTATTGTTATATAGAAATAAAACAGTAGTTACTTACGGCTTTTGTATTGCTGTGCATTATGGTGATGATAATGATGATGATGATGATGATGATGATGATGATGATGATGATGATGATGATGATGATGATGATGATGATGATGATGATGATAATGATGATGATGATGATGATGATGATGATGATGATGATGATGATGATGATGATGATGATGATGCACGTTATATGCCCGCTAAATTGGGAGTTTTAATACGAGCTCTATACAAACACTTATGGTCGCTTAAGGGTCTACAGTGAATTATCACACAGCCCTACCTACTCGGAGTGACATCCTTGAAGTTTATTCACTTTCCAATTTTGCGTTTATATTTTTATTAGGTTCCATTTTGCACTGTACTCTTCTATACGTTATGGATGCAGGTGTCGTCGTCCGTCCAAGTAACAGATAAGTTATTGTGGAGAACTAATATATATGCAATACGTATATGAGATTATACCGCCTAATTGTCCTACGTTCTATACCGAAATATAATGTGGGTGTAGGGCGTAGTACCGGCTTTTGTTCATGAATCGCCATTAAATAAAATGCATTTGCACATGAGATTATACCTTTCGTTCACGCTGTCTTTGGTTTATCTTGTGGTCATATTTGAACTAATTTGTTACTAGATGCGCAACACCTAATAGACAATTGCATTACATTGCTAGTTATTATTTTGCTGAACTTGAATGCTCGGTCACCATTCATATTTTCGCGTTTCATCCGCAGTTTCGCATTTTTGGTTACTGTTTGCATGTCTTTTCTCCGAATTCTGTGCTTTAACGAACATCGTTCATAATTATTTTAAGCAAGGACGCGAGCCGGATGTAATCACCAATCAGTTTATATATGCATTTGTCATTATAGACTAAGCATAGGCAATTCATCCAATAGACCATTTTAACTCATTCTTCACCGAATTATATAGTGGATAAATGGTGTAATACCAGCTCCTACTGATGAGTCGTCAGTAAGCACGTAGTGAATGTGCAGGAGATTATACTCTCCGTTCATGCTGTGTTTGGTTTATCCTTATGATCACATCTGAACTAATTTGCTTGTTAGTTTACAACACCTAATACACAATTTTTCATGTATGTTTGCATAGATGTATGCTTGTGAATGCATATGTATTAATGTATGTATGCATACCTATTTATGGTATTTATGTATGTATGTATGTATGTATGTGTGTGTACTTTAAGATATTTCTCCCAAGACGGCAAAGCAATGCATAAGCATTTAATAACTGATGTTGCACTTGCGCATAAGCATGGAATTCATTTTTATGTTTGGAATTTAATATAGAATTTATATTCAATTTCTAGAAATTTATATCTGTTATCTATACCTTTAACGGCAGAACAATTTTTTAACCCTTATAAGAATAGCTAAACTTAGATAATTTGGTGGTATATCGTGTCATCGAATAATTGTAATTACCGCTGTTATTGCTAATGGCTTAGTGTATAGGCGGGGTTTACACTCTTTCCCACTCTTTTCAAGGCCAACAACTAAGAAGAAAATAAATAATGTAATTTTTGTGATAAATTAATAGGATGTACAAAAATAAGGTGTTGCCGACCGATCTGAAGTATGCTGATAAGCATTTTGTCGTAAAATGGTAAAACTAAATAGGAAGACGAAAGATTGTACGTGACACTACTAGATGGATAATTATTTAATTTGGTATTCTGTTAGGCAGGTATGTGGATTAATTGAATAATCTATTGATAGTCAGGCAGAAAAACTGGTTGAATTATTGATAAACCGATAAAAAAGTCGGTCGAATTTAGGTCAGCAGTAGTTCTTTGCCTGCATTGCCGTGTCCAGTTGCATCGGGCAGACTGCACATTTTGAATGTAGTTGACTGTGTTTGTTCGGTACGATTGAGTATAGCACCACACGGAAATTTGGTGGATTGTTTGACGAATATTAAGAACGACAACTGGACGAGATGTATTTTGAGTAAAATAGTTGCTAGAATGACAGCTATTAGCGATTTCAGCTGCATCCTTAGTTTTTCGTGCATGCATTGATTTGTCGGTGCATGTTTGTATTTGTCTGTATTTGTAGATTGGCGCACACACGTTTGTAACTCTGATTGAGTACTTTGAGGATTTTTTGTGTCTTTATTTGCCTTTACGCGTACTTGCTAATATGTGGAAGGAGTAACTGATATTTAATAATTTCTAGAAGTATAATGGCGATGTTGATACTTGTGGTTGTGATAATAGTTTTTGTAATGGCCTTAAGAATAGTCGTTTGGCCATCTTAAATTCGGATGAAAAGATTGTTTCACTTCAATTTAACTGATTAATTTGACCGTTTGAACAGGGCTGTTATTGTATTTGTCTTTATTTTATTCGTGGAAATACTGACTTCTAGTTTGCTCAAATTATGGGCTTTCCTTTTTTTATATATTTATTCATAATGAATAATTTGTTGATATATTGATATGATTTTTAAGTTTTATTATTATTATTATTCTGGAAATGAAATTTGCGGGCTTGAAATAAAATCAATCCTATTGTATATAACCAGTCACAAAACATAGGAAAATTTCCGTCAGTCACACCTACTGACCTGTTTCGACCTTCCGTGATCATCTTCAGAGAACAACGGCAAATTGACTAGAGAGAATCAACTCGCTATACATATATAATTTATGGAAAATCAGCTGTGCGGCTCTCGAAGCCAGCAGTCTTGCATACATTGGACTCGACTGAAAATGTCGGATGCACAATTTCTGTCTAGTCAGGAGCATTAACTTTTCGCTGCCTTCGCCACATTTACATAAATTGTACAATTGAATAATGATTGATTGCACGGGTGGTTACAATAATTCTCGCAACCTGGATACTGACGTAGCAATATCGGTGCGTATTCATCCGCGTAGGCAATTTATGTCTCGGAGTCGTATACGTTGACGTGCCAATTCAATCATTCACTAATGAAGATAAGGATTTCTGTGTCAGTTTCTAGATTTCACCTATGACCTTTAGTGGAGTTTGGACATCCCCGTAATTGCCGGTGATCTGAACACCAAACTAGGTGTAGACTGCTGATTACTGCCGTGACAACGGAAACAGGCTCCATTCTTGTCCCACCTTTAATACGGAGCAAAGATTTAGCCCATGAACATGGAATATGATTTTCGCTTTGCACTATCAATTTCGCACAGATCGATTGATTCCCATTTCCAAGTACGCATCTGTTTTTTCTTCAATCAGGCTGGGTGCGTATTCCTCCCTATCTTTCCAGGGCTTCAACATCGTTCATACTAACCACTGAGAATGAAGTGCGATCTAATCTTCGTTGACTGGCAACGTTTCGGAGGTTCCTTTCCGGCTCCATCATTAGCCACAATTTCACAGGGAAATACTCACAATAGCAGTTTTAAGCATATGTGATAAGCAAACAGAGGTGTACTTGAAAATGGGGAATAGTCGGATTTTTGCGAAACTGATAGTGCAAAGCTAAAAACCGCGTAAGCAAATCGCGGCCTTGCAACATATGAAGCTGGCACCCCGCGAAATTTCAAAGGATATTTTCCAATAATAATGGAATAGGAATGTTCGACCATACTCAGATCGTACACATACTGATAAGCAGACTATATGGTTATCTTCTGTCCATGCTGTGATAGTGTACCTCAGTTGTTCTATTAAGTCAATAACTGATTCTTACTACATTCTTCTGGCCACTAGAATACTATTGAAAGTTTTCCCATATGGCATCGGAATACTATTTAACTGAAAACGGATTCAAATGCATAAATAACATTTATGGACGCCTGTGCATTTGCCTGGCCACCTGTAACTACAAATGGTAGCGCACGAAATAGCACTCCGAGCAGTGTAAAGGAAAAGCCTAAGCAACTCGGTATCTGCTGTTTCGTAAGCTTTGCGAAGGGTTTACCGCTACCACGATGTGAATGAAATCACAATTGACTTAATTTTGCTAATAAGTTTGAGTCGGTGCCACAGTGTAAAAACCATTTTGAATTTGTCACTCCGGCGCATATGCAGTGGTCATTCAATCAAGTGGGTATGGGCGCGCCCAAATTCTGTAGCGTAGCTCGTCTAGCATCTTCAAAATATCCTCAACCTGACCTCGAGAGAGATTGCGCCACTAGCAGCCCTACCAACTATCGTGGTTTTAATTGGGAGTTTTCTGCATCAAAGTTCATCACTTTAACAGTCTATTATTGCGCGGGTGGTGGCAAAAATTCTTTAAATCAAGTTTGCGAGCTTAAAGTAAACACTACTCTGATTGTATTTAACACTCGGCGACAAAAACTTAGCAAAACTACCGTTAGTCACATGTACTGACGCGATTCGACCTTTCATCATTATCTTCAGTGTACGATGATAAACCGAATAGCGAGGTTCAAACCGCGATGAATAAATATGGAAAGCAAAATTAGATATGCGGCTCTGGCCTCTAGTAGTCTCGCATATACTGGGCTTGACTGGAAATGTCGGCTGCACCAGTTTTATGCAATCACGATCATTAACTTTTTACAGCTTTCGCTCCATATACATGGATAATATGATTAAAAAACCATTGATTGCGCGAGTAGTAGTGACAAATTCTTTAAATCGAGTTGGCGAGTATGCAGTAAACACCATATCAATTTTATTTTACCAGTCGTCGAACAACATAGCAACACTACCGTCAGTCACACGTACTGACACGTTTCGACCTACCATGATCATCATCGGAGTACGACGGCAAACTGATTTACGAAGATCAAACCGAAGTTAAAATAAGTTGATCACTTTTTATCTTCAAAAGTTTGCCTAATGAGTGGGAGAAGCGATGTAGGTCAACCCAGACTGGGTTTTGACCAGGAATGGGATGCGTGGACCAAATGTACACATTACCGCATTCTTCTTAAACTCACAGTTGCGGAGATCTAAATCTACGTTTATGCATGTTTTTATGCATGTAGGTATATTGATGTTTGAAGTTATACAATGATTTACAATGGCACTAATTTATCTAGACATTGTGTTCCATTTTTCTTCATTTTACAGGCGGAAATTTCTTTCTTTATTTTATTACTTTAATACAAATTTAACGGAAGATTGCGTGTTCACTTGGGTTTCGCATTTCGCAGGTATAAAGCCATTTCATAGACGGGCCATTATTTAGTTTTTATTAAGAAAAAATTGAGTTGTGACCGTGGCAGCATGCTATAAATTTCATTTTACTTGTCGCTAAAAATTACTAATATTATAGTTTAATTGTATTTTTGTCACTATGTATAGTTTATAAAAGTTTTACACAGATATAGGGATTTAGCGTTGTTTTCGAGATCAGATTCTGGCTATATATGAGTCTGTGTTGTACAGGTGCAATTTCTTAAATTTATTAAAGTTCTTTAGAGTCTAAAAACCTCTTATTTTGGCCCAATGCTATAAAACTAATCGGCCGTACCGGTATCACTTTCATTTCAATTGCTGGTAAGAAAATAAATAATGCATCTCGCTCAGGAAATTTTCTTAGTTATCGTGTTTCAATCTGATTATGACTTTCATCGTGAATTCTGTCAAAATGGTAGAACTCTTGGAAGAGTAATTGTAAAAGGAATTGACGAAACGTCCTCAACAAATATTACAGTTAAATACTGTTCGTTGCGAAGAATATATATGCAAGTATGTATTAGGTTTTGCGAACCTAGTAACAAATTAGTTCAGTTGTGACCAGAAGGATATACCAAAGGCAGCATGAACGGAAAGTATAATCTCATGCACATTCGTTTCGTGCTTACTGGCGACTCATCAGTAGGAGCCGGTATTACCCTCTTTAACCACTATATATTTGGTAGAAGAATGTGGAATAATAGGACGGTACAATCTCCTAGACGAATGTGTAAGCCTGTAATAGTGAAGCTAACATAATCTAAAGTCAACGACAATACGACTTCAATGCTAACTCACACTATATAATATATATACGGAGTCTGTAAAGGATACTAACACTATGGCTATTGTGTTAGTGTGAGTTAGCATTGAAGTCGTATTGTCGTTGACTTCAGATTATGTTAGCTTCACTATTACAGGTTTACACATTCGTCTAGGAGATTGTACCGTCCTATTATTCCACATTCTTCTACCAGATATATAGTGGTTAAAGGGCGTAATACCGGCTCCTACTGATGAGTCGCCAGTAAGCACGAAACGAATGTGCATGAGATTATACTTTCCGTTCATGCTGCCTTTGGTTTATCCTCCTGGTCACAACTGAACTAATTTGTTACTAGGTTCGCAAAACCTAATACATACTCGCATATATATTAGCTCTTCGCAACAAACAGTATTTAACTGTAATATATTGAATTGAATGATGTCATGCTTACCGCGAAATGTGATAACTGATATCGATGAAAGCCAGAGTGTATGGTTTAACTGGAGTAACAGGTGTTCGGAAATTGTTGTAATTCTCAATTTGGGTGAACTTTAGCATACATGTATATCCATCAGGTTGGTATCATGTACCGACTCGGAAACCATAGTGTTAGTATCCGGTACTCATCGATTTAAAAAAGGTATCAGTTACTAACACAATAGTCATAGTGTTAGTATCCTTTACAAACTCGGTATATATATTATATAGTGTGAGTTAGCATTGAAGTCGTATTGTCGTTGACTTTAGATTATGTTAGCTTCACTATTACAGGTTTACACATTCGTCAAGGAGATTGTACCGTCCTATTATTCCACAGTCCTCAACAAATGTCAAAGAAAAGCTATTCACGTGCCATGTAGAGTGGACTGTCTGTTGTTCTTAATGCCCAGTTTATTTAGTCATTTGAAATTGATTTAGTCCAGAATCCTCCGTGCTTGCCCTACAGTCCAACACAATTGCAGTCTGCTCTTCGACAGGCCCATGTTGTCGAGCTGGCAACACCAACATTACTTTCATGACGTTTAGTTTGTTACCACCACTCACGCAACGAAAGATTGTTTAACAGTAACTACTTTTTTAATACAAGCGGAATTTTCACCCTACTGCACGCTGTTGTCTCCTGTTTTCCTTTTCTTATTTGTGAATGATATATTCGATTCATCGTCATCAATATGATCTTTGTAAACTTAATGAAGCCAGCTCAAAATAATGAGTCATTACTGTCGCATGACTATTTGAACCCTGTGAATGGAGCAAACAATAATAATTTAAGAGTAGATAGATTTAGCGTAGCGGATAAGAAATATCTTAAAATTCAAAGAAATTTAGATACATCAACTGCAATCCAAGATAGGGCGACGTCGACAATGCCGCTTTCCTGCGATTTCCACTGTATTGCTTTATAATGCGACGTCTTCTCGCAATTACCTCAACCAGAGCAAGAAAGGAAGACAACAAACAATGGTCACTGTCAATCCTACATTGGATCGCAAATGAGTATGGTCCGACGTTATATTTTACAAGATATGAAAAATCAGTCAAGGATCTAGTCGAAAGGCCTATTCTAATAGGACGTTTAGTTTATCGATTTTCTAGAGCGCTATGTTATCTATTTCTGTGATCATTTATTGCAATTCTTTTAACTCAGATTCCTTCTTTTTCATGATGTGTAACGTCATCTTTGTAATACGGATTCTGTGACAATTTTGTTAAAAAGGTTATCATTTGAGGGAATGTTCCATTTTGCCTAGTTGTATATGAGTATAATTCTTTAAATCAAGTTTGCGAGCTTGAAGTAAACACCAATCCCATTGTATTTAACCAGTCGTCGAGCAACATAACAAACCTACCGCCAGCCGCAACGCACTGACGCGTTTCGACCTTCCTTGATCATCATCAGAGTACGACGGCAAACTGACTATCGTACTCTGATGATGATCAAGGAAGGTCGAAACGCGTCAGTGCGTTGCGGCTGGCGGTAGTTTTGTTATGTTGTTCGACGACTGGTTAAATGCAATGGGATTGGTGTTTACTTCAAACTCGCAAACTTGATTTAAAGAATTGTTATCACCACTCGCGCAATCAATTATTGTTAAATTGTATTGCATATATATGAGTATAATTATCTGAATTTCTAGGCGTTAGGAGAAGATCCGGCCTATTTAGTTCGTGGTAGTGGGCGAATGTCGTTGTTGAAAGACGATTACACTTTGGATGGAGCCACTTTCTATGTTGCGCCCAACGCGACGCCAGGTGTTGAGTTGCTGCTCATCTGCTCTGCATGGAATCGTCTTCCAAATTCGGACAGCTTTATAACGTTCAACCACACAAAGGCTCAGGCTCGTTTTATTATAATTGGTAAGTCTCTAACTATACATATTTTATTTTATTTTTTTTATTAGGAAAAGAGATCACGTCTCTTAATTAAGTGTATGCTTATTGTCGATAATGGTTGGTCTATTTTTCGATTACTTATACATATTACAAGCTTTCAGTTATATCCAGTCTAGGTTTCAATTTAATTAAGAAAATGGAAAAAAATTGATCTTCAGTTTGATTTTTATTTCTTCATACGGTTGTTGCGTTTCGGTTTTTGAGTACGTGCGTATGTGTTAATGGGCCATTCTTGTTGTCCCAATAAAAACGAAACCAGTCTACTGGATGAATTACTTTTTCAACAATCCAATACTTCGTTTATACTGCCAAATGTATCTACATAAAGCGTCAAGAACGCAAACTTGATTTAATGAATGTTATCACCACCCGCGCAACCATTGCTCGCTTAATTATATAAATATTCAATTCAATATACCACTCCCACAGGAAGCGTGATGTCTGTCCTATTGTAAAAGATTGCAGGTGGCCAGTTGGAACTGTAGGCCTAAAGAGAAGCCACGTAGGCTCACACCTGAAGGAATGAATAATCCAATAAAACATGAGTTAGTGTAAAAATTAAAATTGCTCGTAACTTGCGGCAGGGTTGCGCAATGAATAGAGCGCCACATACTCCGAAGCTCACGTGCTCAGGTTTGAGCCCTGGCCGCGGCAAATTCTGGATAATTAGTGAAGAGCTTACAATAAGGACGAAAGCGGTCTACTCGATGAATTGCTTTTTCTTCATTATTCTATAGTCGTTTAATTTAAAGGTTATGCTTGAGATCTGTTTATTTTCGTATTGATGGATTGATTTTGTGATCATATGCATTCACTTTGCTGGCTATTGCGTGTATGCATGATTTTTCCTTCATGTTTTCTTTTGTACTGCATTGTTATTGTGTTTTATTTTGTCCCCCTGGTAACAATGCAGTATTGATCGCTGATCTTGTTGAGCAGTTTCTGTAACTGTGAATATCTTTGATAGTGATTCCGCTTGCATGGCTTTTTCTGCTTCAGTTTGTTACCAATCCGATCTAATGCATGCTAGTTTTGGTCCAATGAATCGTCGAACTCGTCTGCATACATGAAACTTGTAGTTAATTTGTTTGATTACTGGCTAATCGATTAAAATATCACGTTTAAGGAGCATTTGAATGCTTAATCTTGGTGCTTGTTGTTTTATATAAAGAGATTCGTAAATGTGTAGTAATTTATAGGCTGTGACTATGTGTAGAACTGAGAAATTCATCATGTAGGTTGGGTGCCCCGTTTCAAATATATGCTGGGAGGTAGCTGAATTTCCTGATAGCTCCAGGCTTTTTTAATCAATTGCTTAGTCTAATGTTGCTGGATTCTGTTGATTGGTTACCTTTCCCCAGTCAAATATACATGTTACCCCACATATACATCAAAATGTGCAGACTATGAAGGATTTGGAGATTATGTGTAATTGATCCATGGTGCAATCCTCATGATTCTCCGTGCACTGAAGGTAATGTTCATCTTTCACCAGGTAAATTTGCCTTAGTGATTCGATTAAACTATCGTGACATTAAACTAGAGAAGTCAGGAAAAGCATTTACTTCAGAGAATATATTTGAAACAGGGCTTAGGCAATTTAACGAGTTTGTCTGCGCTACACAAATCAAAATTCGATTTTATATATATATATATATATATATATATATATATATATACAGCACATGATTATACAATATGAGTGACCCCTACACGCGCACAGAATCGCATCAAACACATACCTATGCACGTAATCAAATGAAAACCCAGTATGTAAATAAATGAAAGATTGTAAAGTGTAAATGAGTATTCTCGAAATAAAAAAGCCAGTATTTACTTTAGCATTGAATGTTTTCTTTTTCAAAACAAATATACTGTTTAATTTTTGAATGCATATAAAACAAAGAAAATACGAGCTCATTTTCCAATTTCTCCATTATTCGGTAAGAGGATAAAAATGGATTTTATCAATTTCTAGCCGCAAATTTAAAGATATGTTTCTGTGGCTTTACTCCTTGTAACATTTTAATGCTATATTTCCAAATAATTTTCCTTGTAGTAATGGCACGATTTTCACTTCTGACATCGTGTTCTGCAAATTTTAATTAATGTAATCAGTTATTTACGTCTATTAGTTAGTGCAGTTTGTGCTCTGAGGAAGTGTGCTCTGGTCTGATGACTGATATCTGTAGTGTTAATCTTTCAAGTAAAATGAAAATACAGCCGTTTGCTTCCGCGCTATGTCGAGTTCTGTTTAATTTGCAGTTAAGACACGGTGACAACTGCCTTATGATTAAATGAGAGCAGGTTTGCCCTATATGAATAACATGCTTTGCTGCTGAAGAGCACTTTTGTTATTGGTGTTGTAGAATCAAATGTTTCGGGTAAACAGTGCTCGTCAACCTTTTGTCACAGACGTAAAAAGAAAACTAAGTCTAAATGATCCATCAGCACTAGTTTTTAGCGGTCTATCGATCAATTATAGTAAGACATCAGCTTTTGTTTTGTAATGTATAATTGATATTTGTTTTACTGTTTGTAAAATTGTTTTATTTTTCATTCATCAGGACTATTAATTTCATCCTTAGCACGAATAAACTTGAATTTTTGTCAAAATTTTTAAATTCGAATTTTGCCACGATTAGAATAGTTTTTGTTACACCACTTTTTTAAATTTTAGTTTTCCTCCTTCCTGCTTGGAGTAAATTTATGCTATTTTTGTTCTATGGTTGCAATTAGTTCGCACGTATTTTGTATAAAGCTATTTTAACAAAAGATTGCATAAATTCTATTATTATTATTCAGTCTTTAATAGATAACTTTTCACTGCCACATAACCATGAAATATATAAAGCCAATAATAGTAAAAATGAGAATATTATTAATTTCTAACAAAATAATTATTAAACAAGCATTAATTGCGCGGGCGGTGATATCAGTTATTTTTAATCAAGGTTGTGATCATTATCATCATCATCATCATCATCATCATCATCATCATTATCATGCCCAGCCATACAAAAGTCAAAAGTGATTAATGTTTCACTGTCATATAACCATAAGGAGTGAAAAAATTAGGTAAATGAAAACAGAAAGAATATTTTAGACAAATTATTAGTGAGATTTACGAGAGAGTGAGGCAGAGAGCGAATGAATACCTAGCTACTATGAGTAAATTTATCAGGATAACTCACAGAAATGAGGCAAACTAAGCCTCTCCACAACACCATTAAGACCAAGTTAGCATTCGGATAAGGCGAAATCAGCAATACAGCTTCCTTGCGGATTTTACTGTGTCACGTCTTAAACAATTCAAACCTCGCAGTTAACTTTGCCCTACTAAGAAAAGAAAGTTACAGAGATGATTCTACTAGACATCTGCAACAAGATCGACATTGAGCTCGATTCGATGCCATATCGTTAAGGGTTTCTAACCAAGAACTATTATGCGCACGAGGACCCCATCCTGGCAGACGAGTGGGTCCTATACTACACAATTTGGATGTAAGTGACTTCAATTGTTTCTGCTATGTCAAAATCTTCCCACCTTGTTTCTTACGCCAGTTTGGTGCTGGATGACAGAACAGAGCTCTTTCGGGCAATTGCAATGAGAGCATACGCAAAACGTGACCGAGCCAACGAAGTTGATGAAGCCTTATTTGTTTTTCTAACGAAGAGCACTTATTGGCAGACCCATAAATACGTCTACGGATGTCAACGTTAGTTATTCGATGTTGGTAACCAACATTTGCTATACTTCTCAAACAACGATGATAAAATTCCTGTAAGCGTCTCAAATCATACCACGATGGTTATCGCAGGAATTACGATTGCCCTTTTTGAAGATGAGTCGAGCCAGGTGGAATTTGGCTCTTTATTTCGTCTCAAGTTTGTACTACTTAAATATAGTCTATGTTCATCGCAGCTATTCAAAAGTCGTTCACCATTATCGTTGCGCGTCGAGCTTACAGTTTATATTCCACCTAAATGAAATTCTATGTTACTTAAGCGCCCAACTTGAGAATTCATGTCACCCATAATCAGGACTATATCTGAACTTCGTGCTCTAATTAGTAAGACGCCTAATTCAGAGTAAAAAGCGTCCTTGCTTTCTTCTGTACTGCAATCGGTAGGATCATATGCAGATACAACGAAGTGGCAACGAGGATAACAGTTTTTTGCTTTGATTTTAGTAGATGTATTTAAACGTACTGCACAAAATCGACTATTTAAAGGGATCCATTCAAATAAGCAAGCTGCAGCTCGCGCGCTAAGGGCAATACCAACGCCCCATTTACCGGCTTGAGAGCAATAAAGAGTAGATAGGGATGGTGCAGCCAGTTCTGTAATGCATGTAGGATCCTGTATTCCGATTTCAGATACGCAACATATGTCGATTTCTAATTGATCCAACGTACGAGCAAGAGATTCTTGCTGTCCATGTTGTTTTAATGTTCGAATATTAAATGCGCCTACTTTAAAACCTAACCCAGGTTTATTGAATGATCGTCTACTAGAACCATTTTCGATATTTGGCAACCTGATATTGGACTCAGTGGTATGATCTAAACCAACCGTATTCATAGTATCTAAAATAGTGTTATTGTTAGATTGAGAAGAGGAAGGCGAAGGTAAGGAGTCAGAATCGGAGATAAAGTTGCCTCCAGTTGCCCGATTTCGCTTATCCACACTGCGCGTGTCAGCAAATAAGGCGTCCTTTTTTATACTGCGAGACGGCCGATGCAGTATGTAATCATTGTTGGTTGTATATTTCATGGTTATACATATTTACTGTAAAAGAACACTAGGTCGCCAATTCCTAGTGATGGTTTGTATTCGGAGTTTACCTTTCCTAGATAGTCTGCCAACCAAGGCTAATGAGCACTATCTGCCCAGATGCCAGTGGCCAAAGTTTCCTTCAGCAGCCACAACTTGCCCTTCACGTCTGGAACGCTTGCTCTCATTCCGTCGCTACACATTTAACATAAAACGTTACTGCGCAGTTAGACCAAACTCGAGGCTTCACATTAAACGAGATGATGGCTGTGTCCCTTTATGTGATCGTGATATAAACACCTTACTCACTATGTGCATACATTCAGTGTAAACAAAGTATTGTTTAATGTAGAAAAGGAAATTAATCCAGTAGACCGGTTTCGTCCTTAGTGGGATATCATCGCGAACTGTCCAGAATTTACCGCAGGCATTGAGCTTGAACTGGAGGTGATGCACGCCATTGATTGATTGTTTCCTTATTTCACTCTTTATATGTAAAGAGATGTTCATTTTTAGATACTTAAAATAATTACTATAAAGTCATTTATGAAGGAACGTATCTACTTCTGATTGAGATAGTTAGATAACACACGGAATCGCGGTAAAATAGACATCCTAAAAATATATAACTAAGGCCAAGTCAATTTTAAGGTAAGTCGATGTCGGAACTGCAGCTTCCTTGTGGTTTTCGATATATCGCTTCATAAAAAAGACCAAACCTCACAATTAACTCTGGGAAATTAAGAACAAAAGTGAAGAAGATTGTTCTATTAGAAATTTACAACGAACTTGCCACTAATCCCATTGTATTTAACCAGTCGTTGAACAACATAACAAAACTACCGCCAGTCGCACGCACTGACGCGTTTCGACCTTCCATGATCATCATCAGAGTACGACACTAATACAATATCGTCTGCTTAGTCAAGATCGACCAATATACCAACGGAAAGAAGTGAGGCCCGAATTTTGAACGTACTGTAGTGTATAATTAATTGTGGCAGCTATCACTAAATTATAAAAGTGAAGAAGATGGATTTCCCTGCGCAATGCAAATGCTGCTGTAAGTAGGCTCATGTAGAAATAGTCACTGGGTCTGTAAAATCTATTGAGAATTTCTAAATTAGGCGCCAACTTCCAGTTACTCAAGTATTTTTTGAAATTTGATTGCGGTGCGCCAGCTTCATATTTTCCAATGCCGTGTTTTGCCTACGCGTTCACTTGAGTCCAGTCTAAAAATGATCTCGATTTTTTTGTGCACTGAAAAGTCCGAAAAACGAAGGAAAGTTTTTCATCATGTAATATCTGCTGTTTGTTCCAACTTGTCGTTGTTTAGTTATGCTTCCAATACAGTTTTGCTGAGGTCACTACGGAACTCCCCGGAGTGGAGATAGTTTGTGTTGATCTGTTTTCTCGCTTCGAATACACTAACGAAGTTTTTTTGTTGACCGAAAAGGAAGACTAGATTCGGTGAGATTTAGTGCTCTGGAATAGTTCATTCGTACCCACTTATTACGGTCATTACTGATCCGGGGTTTAATATCAAACTGAACGGTGCCCTCCAGTCAGTGATCAACGATTTTCACGATTTAGGATCTCTTGCAACACCATACTGATCGGCTTCTGTTGATATTTCCCAACGTATAAGCCTATCAGAAACTCTGGATTCGCCCGTTTTTTTTTCTAAGCATCAATTTCATGGTCCTTAAGTTAGTTGGTTGGTGCTTTTTTATTCGTTGGAGATGAGAAATGACAGATTAATATTGTCATTGTCTGTACGGCTTTGTCAATCGATGTCTTCGCTTGGTTTGGTTTACGTTATTGCCAGCTTAGCGTCAGAAGGCGTTTTAATCCTGCATACTATGAACGATTAAATACTGTTTGTTGCGGAGAGCTAATATATATGCAAGTTTGTATTAGGTGTTGCGAACCTAGTAACAGATTAGTTCAGTTGTGACCAGAAGGATAAACCAGAGACAGCATGACGGGAAAGTAGAATCTCGCATGTTCGTTTCGTGCTTACTGGCGACTCATCAGTAGGAGCCGGTATTACGCCATTTAACCACTATAAATTTGGGCGAGGAATGTGGGATAATAGGACGTACAATCTCCTAGACAAATGTGTAACCCTGCAGTAGAGTATGGTACATAATACAAAAATTATGGAATTGATTTCCTTAAAATCTGAAAAGTTGAAGATGTACCGTTCTCATTCATTAAACGATGTATTTTGAGAAAATGTTAAACTTCGGCTGCTACGGGCGAACATTTTCCCCAAATAAGTCAGCAAATTTAATTATGGTCTTAATATAATACGCGTCTAATAAAATATTACTGTTGTAACTGTATTTTATCTTTGCATGTGTACATTTTTTGTATTTATTTGTTTTTGCTTCAATTTTCTGTGTTGTACCTTCGCAATTTTATTTCGAACTGTTAATGTTTGCACATGTTTTGAAAATGTCAACGCAGAACCTCTTTACGTAGACCCCTTAATTCCCTTGTGGAACTTTCTCGGAATACCAGGTTAGTTTTGCATTTGTGGCTATTTGACTTATTCTTTATGTGTATATCTTCATTTTAATACTATCATGTTGATTGTGATCGGTTATTTATGTTGACTTGTTTTAACGGGATAAATGCTTTTAAATATTTTTCTTGTCTTATAAATGTGCTTACACCTGTTATGGAAAACTACATAATAGTGCTTAAATGGTGTTAAGTTTGTGTACCTGCAAAATCGTGTAAGTTTGTTTGAAATATTCCATTTTTAAATTGGTAATCTGGCTTAACCAGTCTTACCGAGTTGAGTCGTATCAACCATCGAAGGACAACCGGTCTATCTCGTTGTTAATGAAGAATGGTTTTAATGATAACAAGTGTACCAAACGCGAAAGGCGAAAGGTAGTTAAATCTTTGCCTACTGCCGCCTCAACATCAGATGTGCATGTCAGCCTATTTATCAAATTGTCTTAGACAAAGAAAACTGATTATAAATGTCGCATATCCACAATGAATGAGAGCCCGACGGTTCTTTTACAGCTCACGCATGACTATATTTGTTATTGCAGTGGTCAAAGTTCAAACAGAAAACATAACTAAACACATTTCCATGACACAACCAGGCAGTCAGTTCTGTGAAGCTGTACTACTACAGTAATGATAATGTTGTTGTTGGTGGTAATGAAGATGATGATGATGATGATGATGGTGGTGGTGGTGGTTGTGATGTTGATGATCATGGTGATGTTGATGGTGGGTTTGTTGGATGAATGTGAACACACTTTTTCCTCTTTTTGAGTAAGATATTGAAGAAAATATCTTAACTTAAGCATCAGAATACAATATCCGCACTCGCATTGGATAAATTCAATAGAGGCAATAAAATTTGGCTTATCGCTAGTTGGCATGAACATGCCACACTAGTTTTGAATGCAAGGTCACTGATGCGTACCTTATATTCTGTTTAGTTATGTGTCGGATTCGAGCTGTGATTCGCTCTATTCTATTTGACACTTTCCATTTTCACATTGTTGTTCGATTTTTATCTGTATTGACTCAGATGGGTGTTTTAAATCGCCAAATTTGATGTTTACTACATGCATGCATTTGGCGTCTTCCTAACATGTATTTGAATCCAGTTTGCAAGACGTCAGACCAACACCAATCCTATTTAAAAACTGTCGCAAAACAGTCACATTTGTGGACACATACGACTTTACTTCGTCATCAAATCACGGAGCATTTACTAAAATAGTTCAAACTTCGATGACTATTAGATTTGCGAAAGGTTTTAGGTTTCCGTCATGCTCTTTGATAATAACTAAATAATGTCGAAACGCGTCAGTTTGTGCTAATTTTGCTATGTTGTGCGACTTGTTCAAACGAGATTGGTGTTTAACCAAAGTCCGCAATCTCTATTTTATCTTCTGTGCAATCATTGGTTAATATATTGTTATGTTAATGTTTTTAAATTCCGTCCATGGAACATTGTTTATTTGTCAATTTATTGATTATCGCTTGGAAGATTAATTCCATTTTCATTTGACGTGTTTACGGTTAACTTAAAGTTTTCTATTTCAATTTTTTTGATAAAGGGCAAAATTAATTTTTAACATCTCACCGCATATACTGTTCAAGTGTATCTCTGTCAATTTTGCACTTTTCTGATCCTGCACTTGATTTTAAATAAATAACACTAACCGTACAAATACTTCGTCAAAATCTAAAAGTTGGGGAAAACATGCATAGGCATAGCAACGTGCATCTTCCGTTAATATGCTATTCATGACTTGGTTCATGAAGCCTAAGACGAGGGATACACGAAGCCGCTGTTTGGATTTCTCACAGGTTCAATCAAGTTGACACACGACGGAAAATCCCATTTTATCATAAAGGCACCTCAGTAACTGGTGAAGAAGTTTAGTAGCTGGGCCCATACAAGATTTTTCTGCTAAGTGTATGGAACTAGTTCCGAATTCGTAGTTGAAGCTCCTCCATCGTTAACGAGCTATGTTTGTGGGCTTTTTAAAATCTACATTCGCGGGTTATAGCTTTGCACTATCAGTTTCGCAAAGATCCGACTGATTCCCATTTCCCAGAATGCCTCTTAGAGTTGATGATCTGAGACGCTTACAGGCATTCGATCATCGTTGTTTGAGAAGTATAGTACATGTTGGTTACCAACGACGATTAACTAACGTTGACATCCGTAGACTTATCTTTGGATCTGACAATAAGTGCTCGTCTTTAGAAAAGCAAATAAGGCTCCATAAACTTCGTTGGCTCGGTCACGTTTTGCGTATGCCCTCATTCCGATTGCCCAATAGAGCTCTGTTCTCTCATCCAGCACCAAATTGGCGTAAGAAACAAGGTGGGCAGATTTTGACATGGCAGAAACAATTAAAGTCACTTACATCCAAATTGGGTAGTATAGGATCCACTCGTCTGCCGAGATGGGGCCCTCGTGCACAACACAGTTCTTGGTTAGAAACCCTTAGCGATATGGCAGCGAATCGAGCTCAGTGGCGATCTTGTTGCAAATGTATAGTGGAATCATCTTCGTAACTTTCTTTTCTTAGTAGGGCAAAGTTAGCTGTGAGGTTCGGTTTTATTTTATGACGTGATACGGTGAAATCCGCAAGGAAGCTGTGTTGCTGATGTCGCCTTGCCCGAATGCTAACTTGCCATAATGGTGTTGTGGAGAGGTTTAGTTTGCCTCATTTCTGTGAGTTATCCTGATAAATTTACTCATAGTAGCAAGGTTTTCCTTCTCTCTCTACCCCTCTCCCTCTCTCGTAAATCTCAATAATAATTTATCTAAATTCACTTATATACTTTTTTTCACTCCTTATGGTTATATGGCAGTGAAACATTAGTCACCTGACTTTTGTGTGGCTGGAAATGATGATGATGATGATCGAATTTGTCTTGTTATTGGCTGGATGCGCAGTTCATTTTCAGTTATTGCATATAACCATAAACGGCTTATGGTTATTTGGCAGTGAAACATTAGTCACTTTTGGCTTTTGAATTGCTGTGCATGATGATGATGATGATGATGATGATGATGATGATGATGATGATGATGATGATGATGATGATGATGATGATGATGATGATGATGATGATGATGATGATGATGATGATGATGATGATGATGATGTTTCAATAAATAAGGCGCAGAAATTTTCATGTGTGCTGGCTCCTTGTGAGCATTTTGCCTCGTATATTTGATTAGAGGCCTGAGGATGGTACGGCAAATATCGTAACGAAACGTTGCCAGTCAACTAAGATTAGATCGTACCACATTTACCGTGGTTAGTGTAAACGATGTTGAAGCCTTTGGACGAGGGTACGAATCTGCAACCAGCCAATAAAAAGACAAACTCGATGCGTACGTGGAAATTCGGGATCAATCGGATCTTTGCCAAACGGATAGTGCAAAGCGACAACCCGCGAATGCATATCGCGGAGATTCAACATTTTTAGCACGCACTACGCAACCATTCAGAAAGTATTTGTAAAATCTATTCTCGAATTTAATAAAAGGTAAATGAATAATAAAATATGAGAATGAAAAATATGACCTACTGTTTTTATACCTTATGTCATATGTCTTTAGTATCTCGAATTTGTTTTCATTTTTATAAATATATTTTATTGTCGCGCTGCTGAGTCTACATCCCTCTGTATTTGACAATATATCTTATTAGAAAAAAAATAAAAATCTGGAAATTTCTATTTCGGTCTTCGTTTCACACGTGTCTGCGTATATTTGCGTAATCCTTATTGTTACTACATAAAAGCTTTAAGCATCACCTTCAGTGCACGTACAACTGTCAGGGAAGCGTGAAGCTTTGAATGTTTATAGTCGATATCATATGATGGTGGTTGTGCTTCAGTCTGGTTGGTAAGCAATTCGGTTTTACCAACAACATTAAGTGTGGGTGTGACTAAACTTTAATTGCAAAATAATGTTTAAACTTCATAATATAATTCGATTGGATTCTTTTTTTGTTGAAAATGCACAATTACTTCAAATTTATTTATACAAAAGTATTTTTCGATTAATGTTTATTGATTATTGATTTCCCAAAGGGCACCTTTTTTGTTACATAGTTGATCATTCGCGTTTGTAATTCGATACGTAGCCGTCTGTTGTGTATGCGTATAGAAAATGAAGTCCATTGAGTTATTATATTTTTTTAATTTGAAATAGTATTATCGGTATTTTTATTGTGCAACGACTTGTTTATAGTGCCTGGGTGCTGATTTATAAAATGATACATGTGTTAGGATTTTTGTCCAGTTAAAAACTCAGGTGTGATTCGATCGTAAACGTATTTTTTCCATGCGCGCAAGGTCAGCTGCGGTTATTTGCTTAAAGATGTTTGTTATTTGCCTGCTTAATACACTGATATCTGAAAAAGGCCTATTTATTAATTAATTAGTTGATTATTTCAGGTTTCTGTCACTAAAATTGAATTTATGCACATGTATACATACATACATGCATATATATATATATATATATATATATATATATATATATATATATAGATACATGAATTCCATCTACATACTTACATACATGCATCCAGGCACAAATACGTACATATATGAATGGAGCTCTAGATATCTCGTTAAGTTGATTAAAGAAGCGCTTAATTAACCTTGGCTTCCTACAAGACCATCTTTTCTGAGAAACTCCGTTGGTAAGGTGACAGAATTCAAAACAGACTTACCCAGGTTGGAGCCTTGTCCGCAGCAAATTCTGGATAGTGACTGAAGAGTTCCCAATAATAACGAAGCTGGTCTACTGGATGAATTTCTTTTTCTTCATTACACGATGCTTAATTTATACTGAAAACAAATATTTGTGCATAATGGTATTGGTGTTTATATCAAGCTTGCAATCTTGATTAAAATTGTTATTATCACCGCCCGCACAACTAATAATTGTTTATATTTCCACGGATATTTACTCATCCATAATTGAGGTAGCAGACAATCCTTTCCGTCGTAAACACGCAATGAAATTGTCTTCGTAGCTTGGTGTTCACGGTGCGTTGGTGGCTTTTTAAAAGAGCTACGCATTTAATACCACTGGCGTTCCTTAACTCTCTCTCTCTCTCTCTCTCTATATATATATATATATATATATATATATATATATATATATATATATTGAATAAATGGGAACTAGTTTGATTTTGAATTTCATTTGTGGGTTGGTAGCGTGCGTGCATGCCTGAAACAGGCACATTTCTCGATTCCTCTATGTTGTTGTATAACCGTTGCATATAACCCAACTTAATCACCCTGGCTTTCCAATATTGGATATATAAATTACCAGATAATAAAGTTGAATGGAGTTTTGGCGAATTTGGAATGGCTTTTTTTACTGTCCTGTATAAATCTATCTTATAACAAACTTATGCTTCAATACACTATTTATTTCTCAGTTCAATTTACAAATTTGATTTGTATTTGCTTTAAATCAAGTTTGCGAGCTTGATTTAAAGCATTGTTACCACCACCCGCGCAATCAGTTATTGTTAAATTGTATTGATTTGTAGTTCTTTGCGGTATGTTACTAGTTAACTTGTGGACTTGTATATGAATGTGTGGTCGGGTTTCCATTAACAGCTAAAATATGCAATTATGTATTGTATTTTTCCTATCTAGTAACAAATTAGTTCAAATTTGACCAGAAGGATAAACCAAACACAGCATGAACGGGGAGTATAATATCGTGCACTTTCGTTTTGTGCTTACTGGTGACTCCTCAGTAGGAGCTGGTATTACGCGCTTTATCCACTATATAATTTTGTGAAGAATGAGTTAAAATGTTCTATTGGATGAATTGCCTATGATTAGTCAATAATGACAAATGCATATATAATTAAACGAACCTAATACAGCCGATATCTAGATGGATATAATTTTACTAACTTCAAATCTCGTCGGCGTAGTAAATTTTGCGACTATATTAATGCACGTGGCCCTCGTAAAATGTTAACTTATTTGAGATTGACGAACAAACAATTCTTATAATTAAAAGAACATTGGTTGCGCGGGTGGTGATAACAATTATTATAATCAAGGTTGCGGTCCTGATATAAACACCTGACCCATTAATTACTTACATATGTCTGTATCAACTAAGAATTGTATAGTGTAGAAAAGGCAATTCATCCAGTAGACCGGTTTCGTCCTTATTGGGAACTCATCAAGTACTGGCCAGAATTTGCCGCGGACAGGATACGAACCTGGGCACGTCTGCTTCGGAATCTGGTGCTCTAACCACTGAGCGGCAGGATAGCTCAGTGGTTAGAGCACCAGATTCCGAAGCAGACGTGCCCAGGTTCGTATCCTGTCCGCGGCAAATTCTGGCCAGTACTTGATGAGTTCCCAATAAGGACGAAACCGGTCTACTGGATGAATTGCCTTTTTTACACTATACAATTCTTAGTTTATACTGACATATGTAAGTAATTAATAGGTCAGGTGTTTATATCAAGACCGCAACCTTGATTATAATAATTGTTATCACCACCCGCGCAACCAATGTTCGTTTAATTATATAAATGTTCATTTTAATACCATTTCCCCATGTAATGTGGTGTCTGTTCAGTAATGACAGATTGGGCATAGTTAGTTGGAACTTTGGGTCTAAATGGATGCCATATGAGCTCCACCTAGAGGAAAATTGACTAACCAAGTTACAATAGTTAGTATATAACTGAAAATTGTGTGTAGTGTAGTGTGCGGCAGGATAGCTCAGTGGTTAGAGCACCAGATTCCGAAGCAGACGTGCCCAGGTTCGTATCCTGTCCGCGGCAAATTCTGGCCAGTACTTGATGAGTTCCCAATAAGGACGAAACCGGTCTACTGGATGAATTGCCTTTTCTACACTATACAATTCTTAGTTGATACTGACATATGTAAGTAATTAATGGGTCAGATGTTTATATCAAGACCGCAACCTTAATTATAATAAATGCATATATAAACGGATTGGTGTTTACATCCACCTCGCGTCTTTGCTTAAAATAATTATGAACAATGTTCCCTAAAGCACAGAATACGGAGAGAAGGCGTGCAAACAGTAACCAAAAAAGCGAAACTGCGGATGAAACGCTAACTAAAGTTAGAAGATTTAGCAGATTTCGTGCACTACTTGGTTATTCATTGCGAATCCTCCTACTCGCCTGCTGACAGCCTCACAGGTCGACCCGTTCTAATCACACAAAACGGATGCAAATACATGCAAATGGAGCTGAAGCAATTCTATCAATTAGTCCCTTGGTCAAATGTAAACCTATGGGAATTACTATTGAAAAAAAATTTCGCTTAACATTTACGGCCTATTCATTAAGATCAACTTTTACGATAATTTAATTTTCCCCCTAAAACTGTATTTTGGTATTCTTTGACTAATTATTGATTGTCTAGCCGGTCGGCCTAAGTTAGTTTATCGAAATCTTGCGCATTTTAATTAGTAAATAACATTTGAGATCGAAATTAGCGGCTGTTTTTCGTTGATTGCAGGTGAGGGCAAATTTGCTACCTTGTATAACATGTATTACATTAACCGTCTCTCCATTCTTCTTTATTATGCTGAAAATGGTGTCCTGCGTAACCAGCATAGAAAACAATCTACTTTTTTGGCTCTATGTACTTGGTATAGCGAACCTAGTCACAAATTAGTTCAGTTGTGACCAGAAGGATAAACCAAAGACGGAATGAACGGAAAGTATATTCTCGTGCACATTCGTTTTGTGCTAACTGGCGACTCATCAGTAGAAGCCGGTATTACGCCCTTTATCCACTATATATTTGGGTGAGGAATGTGGGATAATAGGACGGTACACACCAGAATATAAAGTTGGTAAAGGCCGTAGTACCGGCTCCTACTGATGAGTCGCCAGTAAGCACGAAACGAATGTGCATGAGATTATACTTTCCGTTCATGCTGCCTTTGGTCTATCCTTATGGTCATATTTGAGCTAATTTGTTACTAGGTGCGTAAAACTAAATGCATGTCTACAAATATACTAGTTCTCCGTCACAAAAGGTATCTAACTGTTTTCTGACTGTACACTGGTCTGTTTTTTTCGATTCTTCATTTAAATATATCCTCATTTCATTTGAATTGAACTCATTTTTCTCTATAATTTACTTTATCTTTTTAATCTGGAATTACCGGTTTGTCTATTCTTACAAATGCAGCTACAAATTGATTCCTATTTATATTAAATAGCACAAAATTGCTATAGTGTAAATACCGCGCAGACCTGAGTTTTTTTACGGTTAACCGGTTTTTTTAATCTACCATGTAACTCATTGTCAATTAGCAAATCTTTGATCAGATAAGCGTATTCTGATGCGAAACCGATGGTCTTGCGAGTTTTGTTGAAACTTGTAGGTGTCTGTCGCGCTTTTTACCTGCTTTATACGGACAAGAAAAACATCATCACTGTCTTTACCAGAAAAGAAAAAAACCGTCGTTAATGCCGATCTCGTTTATACCTTTGTAGATAAACCTGTCTAAATTGTCGATCAACTTATGTAGGCTAATCGATCAGACATTTCCATTACTGTCCGGGAGTAGCCTTTGCTACCTATAAGTTGTGTTTTTGTTTTATTGATATATATATATATATATATATATATATATATATATATATATATATATCATTATCAGTATAGACTTAAAATGAGGCTTAACAAAAGGAGCATGGTTGTATTTGTTTCTTTAAGATTAAATTCCTCATTAAGTGCTAGCATTATACGAATTTTTTAATCCACTTTATAGTGAAAGAAGCTTAAGCTTTGTTCGATTGTTAGCGCACGAATTACTTCGGAAATATAGTGAAAGGTTTTTCTGCTGAAATGAATTCTGCAGGCATGCACAGGTGTGCGCACGCTTACAAGCGCTCTTTTTATATGTCAAACTCACGTACTCTTACTTACATTCACCTCAATTGCCTATTGTTAAGGGATTCATCGTTTTGTGAACTTAGACTAAGTAGACTCGTTTCTTGAAGCGTCAATCTTAGTTGCCGACACGAGCTCGTGACAAAAGGTAGTGGTGAACGTCCGAAAAGGGTAAATTTCAAAGAGCTACTTTTGTTTATAACAACTTTTTCATCACACGGCCATCCTAAATTATTCATTGGAGCAAAAAATAACCGAAGGGCTAATTTTTAATTTAATTTATGAGGAATATTTCTTAATTGGTGACTGTCTGGTCGCCCAATGTCGAAGTGATGTGTATCTGTATAAAAATGCTTGTTTATCCTGAACGCAAAAGACCCGTTCCCTGCAAGCGAACAGCCCAATATCGTTTTTTTATACACTTGTTACAGCTGCTAAGAGCGTTTTATGGATATGATTGGTAAATCACTAGAGGAGCAAATCCGAGTGCAAATTAGATTAAACAGGTCTGGTTAAGGTATAAAACTCTTACATAACAGAAAAGATTTTTCACAGAAATTATGTTCCAAACCATGAAAATATCTGTGCTTTGAAAAAAACTGCGTATTGCGGAAGCTGTCAGCTGCAGAGTTCTCTGTGAAATAGATAGGATAATTTTGCACATGAGTTTAATTTAATTGTAATCTAATTCGGTAGTTTGATGTTTTCAAATCTATTTCTTCCTACCTCGAACGCACTCTAGTACGTTGACTTTGTGTAGATTAAAAGATCTAGTTTTTTTGCGAGCATCGCTTATCCAATTGCATAGTTGTGGTGTGGTGCCGACTCCTATTGATTTTCAACCTGCTTGAATGGTAGGCAGTTGTATGCATGATTATGCCATTTGCTTGTTCTGAATCTCACATAATCTCTTTGGTGCGGAGTGAACAATTCTAATTAGGCTCTGCCTAGTACATAAAAAACGATTCATTTTCACAATCGTTGATGGTAACGGTTATCGATATTTTCTTTAGGGTCACGTGTCAGTGTTGTCCGCTTTCTTTGTATGCGCGTTTGTTTACATCAATGCAGTATTTTGACATACTTCTCTCTTTCTCATCCTACCTCACTTTAATTTATTATTGATTCATGTCTTTCGAAATTTGTTCCATTCAATTTAACTTTGGTGATACGGCCATGTCGAAATTTATATCTATTCCAAATTACCCTTATACATAGGGAAATTCTGCCGTTCTATTGTGTTACAATTTCGCTTCATCCTTTGTAAAGGCATGCCGATGTGAATGCGTGTTTAGTAGTTTGTCTGGCCGAATATCAGGAAAAGAACACTGGGCTTTAACACAAATGAAAACTTTGTTGCTAATGTTGGCAACTAATGCGTAGTTCTCTCACACAACCTTTAAATATTGGAAATAACGCTTGCAATAATCAAGAAAACACCCAAATTACTATAATCAAGGTTGCGAACTTGATATAAACACCTGATCCATTAAGTACGTACATTTGTCACCAGTAAGCGCGAAACGAATGTGTATGAAATTATACTTTTCCGTCATGCTGCCTTTGGCTTTCTTCTGGTCACAACTGAACTAATTTGTTACTGGGTTCGCAACACCTAATACATAGTTGCATATATATTAGTTCTCCGCAACGAACAGTATTTAACTTTTATACATTGAACTGAATGATGTCAGGCTAACCGCGAATTATGATATCGATCAAGGCCAAAGTGTATGGATATACTGGAGGAACAGGTGTTTAGAAATAGTTGTAACTCTCAATTTTGGTGAACTATAGCATACATTGATATCCATAATGTTAGTACCATGTACCTTTTCGGTACTATAATATTGGTATCGGTTACTGACACAATAGCCATAGTGTTAGTATCCTTTACAGACTCGGTATATATATATATATATATATATATATATATATATATATATATATATATATATATATATGATATATAGTGTTAGTTAGCGTTGAAGTCGCATTGCCGAAGACTTTATATACTGTTAGCTTCACTACTGCCGGTTTACACATTCGTCTAGGATATTGTACCGTCCTATTATCCTGCATTCCTCGCCCAAATATATAGCGGTAAAGGGCGTAATACCAGCTCCTACTGATGAGTTGCCAGTAAACAGGAAACAAATGTGCATGAGATTTTACTTTCTGTTCATTCTGCCTTTGGTTTATCCTTCTGGTCACAACTGAACTAATTTGTTACTCGATTCGCAAAACATAATTACATCTTTGTTAGTAATAGTGTTTTATGCGCGTGCACACTTTCCCCTCAATGCGTACACGGTAGCCATGCTATATACTACCACTTTCATCGGAACAAACAGTATTTAACTTTTATCGGAGATGTTTATGGCAAAATTTGAGTGTGAATTTAGCATTTCAAACGAGAAAACGATTTTATTATAACATTTGGGTATTCTTCGTTGCCGAGATCTAAAATCAGCATTTATGTGTTAGACTTGGTGTTTCTAATGACAAATTAGGACATGGAAACGGTTCACAAAATATTCAAAGTCAAGAGTATGTAAAATCGGAAATGCGGCTCTACTAGAAGCCTTTAGTTAACCTTTACTTGGCTGGAAATGTAGGCTGCACAATTTTATGCCTTCACGAACACAAACTTTTAGTAGATTTCGTTACAATTGCATAAGCTATACAATTAAACAATGCATAATTTCGCGCGTGATGATAAAAATAATTTAATTTACGGTTGCGGAATGAAATAAACCACGATCAGTACTGACTCCTTTCGAACATCCATGGTCATCATCGAAGCACGACAGCCAAACCGATTAACGAGGCGAACTGTAAATAAAGAAGAGCGTTGAAATAAATTGGAGTAAAGAAAACAATTTGCAATATAAGAAATTCAAATTTCTGTCAAAAAACGATTAGTTATTGGCATACGAAAATTCCACTTTTAAAAAGAACGCCTTATATGCTAATTTTTTTCTAAATATTGACAAATTCATGTTAGGCTTAAATGCATAAATTCCCAGATAGGAAGGTACATAAGTGTTTTCCCGTATACCTTAACTGAGCAGTTAATATTTAGTGTTGAATGGGTAATGATGTGAGATGAAGTGTTCTAGGCGCATAAGTAAGTATCAAAAGCTAAGAAAACTTCAGCAAATATTGACACAAAACCATATTCATGGGCAAATTTAGTTTGTCAGAATATCTGTCTTTCTAGACTTCGAGCGTGCATCGGACTTAATGGGCACAATGTTCCATTCGATATTTCGTTGAAAAACGGTATGCACACTAAGTTTGTAGGTATTATATTGTTCCATACGCAATCAATTTCGGTCGGGTAAGGATCTGCACTAAATTATCGGGAAATTTTACTAATAGTAATGGGGCCTGTACAGGATGTTCACTTTTCCCGATTCTGTTTAATTTTGTACTATATACCATTATGAACCATGCTTTCCATGTGGTCGGGATGCAGACGTTGAAGTTTTCCTCGGTGGTAAATTAGTCGACAATCGGGATGCTGCTCAGGCCACTTTGAATAGATTATGAGTTGCCGTTCCTTTTTTTCGGTATGAACTTAAATTCCTTTAAGCGTAAGTTACTTCTGCAGGATCACGCATCATATTCACTTCTACGCTTCGTCTTCAAGGTAAGGATTTGAAAATAGTTGACAGGTTCAAATATATTGGTAGCTTTATCAATATGAGAACCGTAAAAACCAGAGTAGCCTTCTCCTACCCTTTCAATGCATGAATAAATATTGGTATCTTAATCTGCCGTAAAGGTCGTGTGTATAATGCATCTTTGTATGCTGCTTTGTTAAATGCTTGCGAAACTGGGTCTTTTATAATTGAAGTTGCTTGCAAGCATTCATCCACCATCGTTTGGGAAACCTAGCCCGCATTGGTTATCAACAACGAATACGCAACACTGGCATTCTTTGGCGTATTCTTTGAGCGGAAAACAAGTTGTTCCTCGTTAAACAAGCAAGTGTGGCTCCATCAACTGCGCTGAATCTGTCCCGTTTAGCGTTAGCCTTCAATTCGATTGTCCAATAGATAATTGTTCTCTCAGCCAGCTTCAGATTGACGTTTGTAACGATTTGGGAAAATTCGGATATGACAGAATTAGCTAAATGTTAGCTGCAGCCAAATTGTATAGTATAGGACCCGTTTATCTACAAGGATGGGTCCATCTGCACATCATAGTTATTGGTTGGAAATCCTGAGCGATACGGCATCGGACTGATCTCGGCGACGATCTTGTTAACTGCGAGTCTCGGTTGTTCTTTTTTGAAGCAATACAGTGAAAGCTGCTAGGAAGTTCTACTGCTGATATTGCTTAGCTTTAAAGCTGACACCGATAATGCTGCATTTAGAGGTCTAGGTTGTCTCCCAGATAACGAAGAAAGATTTTTGTATTATTATTCGCATAACACCGAGTAAAATAAGTCATTAAAACAATAAGTTATCGCGCAACCAATGTTCGTTTAATAAGTTATCGTGCCAGCATCTCTATAATCGATTAAATGTGTCATATTTATCTGTGGCTTAGAATATCTGTACTGATCCCCGAAGGATTGCTCTCAAAAACTAGGTGAAACGCTACTCTCGTAAGGACACCAAATTTGTAAATGCTAAATGCAATCTTTAAAGATTCATAATTGAAAACTCCAGGGATTTGCTTTCGTCTTGATTTAAGAAGAGAAAAGGCATAGGTTGTAGGGTAGACAACTAATCTCTTTCTTATTGTTTGGAATAAGGGGGACGCTGCAGCTGCTTTTAAGTAAGTCAATGATCATTCCCATCTTCACAAAAAATCGTTATTCCCTCGATGTTCATCTTTCTGTAAGCATAACTCCAGTCTAATCTATGTGGTTTGCTACGATAATGTTACACAGTTTTAGCGCTACGCGTGAACAACATGAAAGAGAAGAGTATGTGAGATTCCAATCAAAGACACGTTGTGTATATCCTGGTGTATACTTTAAGGCAATTACTTTAATAGTCGCCTGTTAATCGTCGTCCCACAATAACGGTCATTCTAGACTTCAAACGTGCATTCAAATCAATGTATGTTATTGTTCTGATAGATATTCGGTTTAGAAATAGTATGCCCGCTAAATATGTCAATATTCTACAAGCTCTTAACAATAACAACTCTGGTCGAATCAGGGTTTTAAGTTATTTATCACTCGACCCAACCATCAGCATTGTCATCCGTCATGGACTTCTGTTTTTTTTATTTTTGTTCAACTTCGTAATAGATGCTATTGTGAACTGCGATCTTTTTTTCTACGTTTAGGCAGCAGCCTACATTTATTACGTTTGCCTGGCAACGTTTTTCGTCGACCTACAGCCTGATTGCACACTAGGGCGCTATTTTCTGAACCAGCGTAAGCCGTAAGGGGGCCAAACTGTGAAGTGAAGTCAGCCAAAATCATGTTTAGTGGTATTGAAACAGTTCTTCATTTAGGATTCTGACCACCTGCTCATCGTTGTTCTTAGTTGAGACACTGAAAAATATGGCATTGCATCTTGCTCAGTGACGATATTGTTGCATATTTATAATAACGGTTCAAACTAATATTTCCACTTGACATATTGATTGTCAACTTAGTGGGTGATGTGTTTGCCATTGAAAAAGACCTCCATACTCGGTGGTCGAAATATTTGGGAAAATCATGATGAAAGTGTATTCAAACATTTCGGTACGCAATCCGAAAATCAGGTAAATAATCTATTCCCTGTCGCGCAACATGTTTCATTTAAAGCTTATTTATACTAGTGTCATGTTTTTCTTGGCCAGGTTAACCGCCAGATTTGGTCTTATTTGAGAAACAATTAAGTGAAGCTACTAAGGAGGCTGTAGTGCAGATGTCGCTATGGAGGGTAGATGACTTGCTCCAGGTTGTTGGTGAAGAGATCTAGGTGGGCTAGATACACCCTGTCATATTTCATTATTACTCATTACATGATTTTTTTAAATATTCTATTATAAATATTACAATTATATTATTATTATGCTCGGTATTATTGCTATTATTTTTTTTCAATATTATTATTATTATTATCATAATTATTACTATTATTACCAAATTATTTTCATTAATATTATTATATTTTATTTATTATTGTGTTCGTTATTATTATTATTATTTGTTTATTTATTTATTTTTATTTTTCTCCTGTGTAAGTCAGTCATACACGAGATTTTACACGCGGATATATTGCTGTTATGCAGGATGGTGATTGGTTACTTATTTTTTCACATCCGTAATTTGCGTTTGGTTATTGCCTCACAGTGTTTATTTTAATGTGCATTTGTTGGTTTTCATGCACGCATTCGCGTTTGTTCTTACTGTTATGTCATACAAGGCGGTCAAATGCCACATTCACGTACCCTGTAAAAGTACAATTTGTCTTGGTTTTTAAAGCTTGTTGGGCGCGCTAATGTATTTGTTTGTTGAAATGCTCGTAGAATTTCAAAAAATTATCGATGGAACGACCATTTGCTATGCTATCTTTGATAACAATTATTCATATCAAGTTTTCTGATTGAAGATATGAACCAATCAATTTTTTTCATCAATTGCACAACAGGCAAACTATCGTCGGTTAAACGCGCTGTTGCGTCAGTAGTTAGGCGTCGTTGGCGCATAACGGAAAACTGATTGACGTAGATCAAATGGCAGGGCAAATAAGATGTATGCAAAAGGTGGAATGCGGTTCTCACTCACAGTGGCCTTGTAGCGTGCACAAATCATGATACAACATTAAATTGGCATTTACAATCTCGTTCTCCACTGCCACGTAGCCTTGAAATGCCTAGTTTTGCACACTAGGTCGCCCATTGTGAGTCTCGCATACATCGGACTAGAACGAAAACAGTGAATGTAAAAATTTTAAGAAGTCGCCATTGATTACATGGATGACGGTAACAACTGTGCAAAAAAGGCGCTTGCGGACTTGATTCAAACATTAAGAAAGATTACATACTGTTTGAGGCGGGAAACTAATATATATATATATATATATATATATATATATATTGATAGTTTCTAATTTCACCATTTTTAACATGTAAGAACAAAACAACGTACTCCATGGAATAACATTTATTAATAAATCTTATTTCTACCAGTATCTACAGCCATTGTTCTGGATTCGTTAGTATATTCGTTCATCCAATCCCACTGTACATGTGTTGTAACCAATCTCCTCTTCGTTATGCTGGCCTTTGCTTTGCGCAATTTAGACCACTACTTTTGTGCAATTTAGACCACTCCTTTTGCGTAACGTCATTTGGTGTGTCATCGCTTTCATTGTAATTGCGTCCGTAATTGATGTATGTGTCGTATTTTGCAAAGCGTTGGCTATTTTTAAAGGCATGTCGGTTATGTCTTTGTTCCAGTCCAATTTAATTTCTTTTTGAATTATTTTCTGCACGTTTAAGCAGGGCTTCAGCTTATTAATTGCAATAGCTTCAAAAGCCAGAAGCATTTTCTCTGTTTTTGCCTTGTAGAGAACTGAAAAATTGTTACTACTAACAGCATGACCTGTGAGTAGTACATGTTCGCAAATTGCTGATTTTTGTGCAGGAGCTGCACCCCTCTTTAATAGTTTTTGAGGGAGATGCTGATTTATTCTAGTTTCGAGCCTCTTTTACGCAGGATTTGTTCACCGGACAACATTGAAGTAGAGCTAAATTTGCTTCGCGAAGCGTTGAGAAATAATGGCTATCCGGACTGGTTCATTGAATACAACTTGAGGCAACGCAACAAAATCATGGCCAATTTGGAAGAAAATCAAACTCCCCAGATAGTAACGCTTAGTGTTCCCTTTGGAGGTGATCTTCCAGCGGAAATCTTCAAACGAAAAGTAATTCGAGCGACAAAAGCACAGTTTCCATCAATACAGGTGAGAGTGGTGTTCAACACAACAAAACTGATGCGCACGAATGAAAAAGATAGCCTCTCTGTGACGTCAACACCTTTATCTGTATACAAATTTCAATGTACCTGCAACGCTCAGTACATCGGCAGATCAAAAAAGAGGCTCGAAACTAGAATAAATCAGCATCTCCCTCAAAAACTATTAAAAAGGGGTGCAGCTCCTGCACAAAAATCAGCAATTTGCGAACATGTACTACTCACAGGTCATGCTGTTAGTAGTAACAATTTTTCAGTTCTCTACAAGGCAAAAACAGAGAAAATGCTTCTGGCTTTTGAAGCTATTGCAATTAATAAGCTGAAGCCCTGCTTAAACGTGCAGAAAATAATTCAAAAAGAAATTAAATTGGACTGGAACAAAGACAACCGACATGCCTTTAAAAATAGCCAACGCTTTGCAAAATACGACACATACATCAATTACGGACGCAATTACAATGAAAGCGATGACACACCAAATGACGTTACGCAAAAGGAGTGGTCTAAATTGCACAAAAGTAGTGGTCTAAATTGCGCAAAGCAAAGGCCAGCATAACGAAGAGGAGATTGGTTACAACACATGTACAGTGGGATTGGATGAACGAATATACTAACGAATCCAGAACAATGGCTGTAGATACTGGTAGAAATAAGATTTATTAATAAATGTTATTCCATGGAGTACGTTGTTTTGTTCTTTATATATATATATATATATATATATATATATATATATATATATATATATATATATATATATATATATATATATCGAGTGGTGAGGGGACACCACTTGTACCAAATTCCCAAGAAACTCCATGAAATGTGGAGCCGGCTTATCCTCCAAAAGGAGTCAGCCGCAGTAAAGTAGTAATATATATATATATATATATATATATATATATATATATATATATATATATATATATATATATATATTATGAATTTAGTTTTAGGTGTTGCGCACCTAGTAGCAAATTTATTCACACGTATAATCTCGTGTGCATATTCGTTTCGTACTTGCAGACGACTTATCAGTTGGAGCCGGCATCAGGCCTATCTATTCATTATATATTTGGTGTGGAATGCGGGACAAATGGACGAATTGGAGGTTGTACGGTCCAATTGTCCGACACCGTATGCATTTCTTTCATGCTGACGTGGTCCTATTTGAACTAATTTATTACTAGGAACGCAATACCTAGTATAAAATTACATTTGGTTACTCGTTAATGCAGAGCCTAAACCATGCACTCATTTTATGTATTTAATAAAATCTCAAAAAACTTTCATTCATTTGGTAAACCATGTTTAATTTTTGTTCATTAGGGATAATAGAAACATGTATGCGAAATCCCAAAGCAGTATTCTCAGATAAATTTTCTCTCGCTTGTCCAATGTGTATTTTTCTTCGTGCTGGATTTTTAGAGTCTTTACAGTATTAACTAAAGACTATAACAAAGCGTGGCATCATACTATATATATATATATATATATATATATATATATATATATATATATATATGTGTGTGTGTGTGTGTGTGTGTGTGTGTGTAAACGTGCATATGTATAATTAGTGATCCAATGAATTGTCGCTTTTACTGTTTTTAAGTCTGAACAATGTTACACTACAATAGGGGCTGCTGATACGTTTTATGCATTTAATTTCACCCTAGTATTATTATTAGAAATAACACATGTCTAAATGTTACAGACGAATTTTATTTAGAGTGTGTAATTTCCTTTTGTTGCACTAAAATAAAAAGAAAATATATCTAAAGTATAGTCGGAAAATTATGTATACTCACCTTCAGTTTAAAAAGCGTGGATAATATGAATTAATGTTATTACCTGTTCATGTTATATGTATATATATATATATATATATATATATATATATATATATATATATATATATATATATATATATATATATATATTATAAATTAGTATTGATTGTGTGACTTTACATTTGTTTCTACTACTACTACAAAAAGCGTTACTTCAGCTTAATATACTGGTGTTGTCATTGATGCATAACGATGAAATCCATTGTTATGTTGGTTGTGAGGTGTTCGCATGTGCGTTTGCTTATTACGGATGACGTATTTCGAGATAAATTTGCTCATAATGGATTTTACATGTACCCGATATCGATGAGACTTAGGCTCATTTAGTGGGTGTTTAGAATTATTCAAATCAAGGTTGTGATCTTTGTGTAAACACCAGTCACATTAAATGTTTACATTTGTCAGTATAAACTGAGCATTGTATGTGTTTAGTGAGTTCTTATGTTCTCTACAATGAATTATTGTCTATCCTCTTGAGCACAGCTATTAGCTTATTTACAATTTTTGTGCAGTATATTTAAATAGAATGTCGTATTTGTCCTAGCCAATATCTCCGCCTTCTGGTTAGCTATTTGACTCCGATACTACTTTTACACGTATACGAGCAGCTGTTTGCGATGTGCATTAATTCAACCTTACTTGACTGAGTCGGTAGTGGACTTGGTACGTAGTGTTAGCTCTTACTGATGTGTATCCTTCAAACGCAAAGATCATGCGTCTCGGATTATTATTTCTATTCATGCCAACTATACAATAACCTGGTTCTAAATGAACAAAATTGTTCAAAAGTGTTCCATCCTTTATGCATGCATACATACAAGCAAATAACCAAAATAATGCATGGAATGTCGAAAGCTTTCCTACAGCGTCCTTCGCAGCAATGACATAAAGTGCTAGCGAGATATGAGCATAACATCTTCACCTGTTGTTCAAGGCAGTATATTCGCGGGACAAATGCCACCAAAGGCATATGCTTCTATTAATGATGTTTTTAGCGATTGATCTTGTGGTGCCGTATTTTACTTGAAGTTGTAAAAATATCGATCTGCATTTCAGGTTCTTTGTTCTCTGTTGACATTAATCATTTGTAATAATAAACTAAAAACATTCGTGTAACTTTTGAAGACTATTGCGGTAATGCTTAACCCTATAGTTCGTTTACCGATGCCATCCTCATCATCAGATTACCATCAGCAGCAGCAGCACCGTAATCATAACACAGAGCAAAACGGCATAACTTACCAGCTGATGGCTATCTACCGCATAACGATGAATGAAAGGATATAAATAATATACTACTGCTACTTTTACTACTACTACTGCTATTAATAATAATAAGAATGATAAAACAAATAATTTTAAACAAAACTTTGTCAAAGTAGTATAATGTATGAAAAGGTGGTTATAGACTAGATAGAGATTCCTCCTGAGCAACACACCAAAATTGGGCTACCTAGGCATCTACACTCACATTAGAGAAAGGTGAATTACGCATGTACTATCTATCCATCATTATCCCGCCATGTTTAAAATGTGGGTGGGTATCCTTGAACGTTTTAATGTGTAAAACTGGAAACACATAATTTGTTTGCAAATATATTGTGTTGTTTCATTTTTGTCAGCTTAGCAAATTTAAATTAAGTTGATTACTTTATTATCTCTATTCGTGGCTCATCGATTTTGCGCTATTCAGTTATCTATCTAATCGTGAGATATACAGACTAACGTTATTTTGCTTTTAATCAAGTTTGTAAGCATCACGTAAACACCAATCCCATTTTATTTGACTAGTCGTCGAACAACATAGCAGGGCTACCGCCAATCACAATGCTGCTCGGTGATTGGTTAAATACCATGAGATTGATGTTTACTTCAAGCTCGCAAACTTGATTTAAAGAAACGTTAACACCACTCGCGCAATCAATGATTGTTTAATTGTAAGACGCATACACATATGTACCGAAAGCTATGAAAAGTTATTGTCTGTGACTGCATAGAAACTATGCAGCCGACATTTCCAGTCAAGAATAATGTATGCGGGACTACTAGAAATGAGAGCCGCATATCTAATTTTTCTTTCCATATGTTTGCAATGTGGTTTGATCCTAGTTAGTCAGTTTGGCATCGTACTCTGAAAATGATCATAGAAGATCAAAACGCGTCATTAACTGTGACCGGCGGTAGTTTAGCTGTGTTACTGGAGGACTGGTTAAACACACTGGAATTGGTGTTTACTTGAAGCTCGCAAACTTGATCTAAAGAATTGCTACCATCACCCGCGCAATCAATCATTGTTTAATTGTATTATCGGTATAGTTTGTTGTTGCGTTGAGATAAACGTTTTTTTTCAAAGTAATTTAAAAAAGCTATCACCTTAGCTATTTTTGATAAAATCTATTTAATACTTTAGTTTGGTGTTTGCTCAATAAGTGCGTGCTTAATAACTACATGTACTCTCTAGTTACTATTTTGTAGGAGAAATTACCTTTCTCCAATCATAGTAGGCTGACTTTATAACAGATATTTTACAGTTAGCGTAGTTATTGCTGCGGACAAAATTTATTATAAGCATACTCTAAAGCGAATTTCGAATGTGAATAAATTCCTCTTGAGAATTCTAGCAATGCAGATTTAGTAAGTTGGTGAGATGAAATCCTTGTCTTTGTTATTCTTGTACTCTTACGTCAATATCTACTGCATTAAGCATAAATAGGCAATGTTAGTGTGATGATAAGCTGATTTCTTGAATAGGTGAAATTTAAACATTTACAGTAGCAATTAATATTTTATTTTGCGAGGAATGGAGGAGGGAGACTTATTTAGTGCAAGTTTTTGTGGACTTATATAAGCATCAATCCAACATTTCAATGGACATTACACGCGTGTAAAGGCTTCCGAATTTCTGGGCCAATCAGAACACATTAATTAGATACATTCACATCGTGAACCTGCAAATGTAAAGGGAGTCGATAGTAGGCTGACCTACAAGCGCAAATCAACGACTCGCGACAGCGAAGAGAGGTAAAGAAGCACTAGAAGACAGCGCTATTAAAATGTAAATTAACTTCTAAGGCATTCTATATTTGCGCGTTTGATTCGTGCGTTATGCTCAGTTGCTTCAATGAAGGTTGCGATCTTGATATGAATATCTGACCCATTATGCAGATCATGCGCCAGTGTAGCCCAAGCATTGTGTAGTGTAGAATAGAAAATTCATCTAGTAGACCTGTTTCGTCCTTATCGAGATCTCATCGCTTACTGTTCAGAATTTGCCGCGAACAGGGCTCGAACCTGGGCACGTCTGCTGAACCACCCTCAGTCATACCGCCTTCCTAACTAATGTGTAGACTCGAGTTCGGTTTTACTACGACAAGGATCCTCTAAACACATTGCTTATTGCCTCAGAAGTTCTTCGTCTGTCAACTGGCGGGTCGTAGCTAGTTGTACCGGCGACAGAACAATGAATCGTGCCTGGATGATCTATATAGTATCGTTTGATATCGTGTGCGATTTCGGGTTCGGAGTTACGAAGAAGTTAGCACTTTTCGATAAATGGCCAATGGCGGAATGCGAGCAAGCTTGCCAAACTAGAAGGGCGGGCGCTCCAGGCGGCCGATGCTCGTTGGCTCTGGGTAGCAGACCATATTAGAGATGGATGACTATGAATAAAGAAGTCCATCTTGTATGATGATTTGAAATATCGAACTTTGGCATGTCTGTTATTCAGGACCTTTCAAACAACTATTGTGTTTGTTATCGTCGTGCCGCAATGTACCTCTCGAAACACGACTATGGCAACGATCCGAGTGTCAATTGAGCAACACCATCTATTCATTTTTATGCGCATTCTTGACTAGTATGGTTTGTTTGACTTTGTTCTTTGTTTCATTTGCATACACGGCAATGGGTATAGGCATTTCATTTCCATCACTCAAATCTTTATAGATAACCACATTCATTCATCCGATTCACTTTTGCATATTTGTGCCAATGGTTATTTCATTTATAGAAAAATCAATAGAAGGATTCTTTATTTCTTGTACTGCGTAGCTTTTTACTCATAATATGCCATTAGTTTTGGCTTCATGTGGACAAACATCAGTATCACATTGGGGCTGACGTTTCAACTAGCTTGCTTCGGTTTGTCGTTAGAAAACAGACAACATTCCATTTGGGAACAGAATATCTAAATGAGATACTATTAATGACTTTAGCCTATTGTTCTGGCTCTATTTGAAATAATTAGCTACGGGATACGCGTTGCCTACAGCAAAAGTGCATATATTATGTATGTAAGTGCAATTTATTATAAAGATGGTATGTGAAACCCCGTTAAAAAACCATTTTCTTCTCGCCATAACTCATCTGGACTGTATTACCTTGTAGCATATATAGTCATTTTATAGAAATCAGTGGATAAACAGTGGTTAAACACACGTGTTATGAAAAAAACATCAAGCAGGAAACGTACATGCTAAGACACCCACAAACGCGGGTACACACACAGACAATTCACCAGTTTATATTCATATCATGTACTAACTACTTTTGTCTATTTAGCTAAGGATTACGTATGTTGCATACAGCTGCCTCCACTGTGTGTCATTATTTTTGGCTTTTGCTTTGAAGAACACCTGCAATACCGCCCGATTTGCAGTGTGATTTTTATGAGAAATGTGTTCAAATATTTTCGAAGTGATGTGCAATCTAAAATGTGCTTGAATTCTTTTCTTTAGCAATCGGCTAGTCCGCTCTACATGGCTTATTTAGCAGCTGTGGCAATTGCATAAATAAAAAATATTTGCCGGTTCGATTACGGCTTCATTGCGAGCTTGGTATAGACATTAATCCAATTGTATTTATTCAATCGTATAACGTAGCGAAAAAAAACCGGTCGGTCTCGCGTGCTGACGCGTTTAAACTTTTCGTGATCATCATTAGAGTACTTTAAAAATAACATGTTACACGACAGGGAATTGATTCATTACTTTGTCCCTGTTGGGCGCAACAAGGTGTTTACATCCACTGTCCTACTTATGATTCCGAATATTTCGACTTCCTGTTTCGGAAGTCTTTTTCAACTGATAGCACATTAGAGTACGAAAGAAAATTGACTAGCGAGGATCAAACCGCAATGCTTGTATGGGAAAAACAAAATCAAATACAGTGGCACCTCGAGATACGAGCTTTTTTAGTTACGAGCCGGAGCTCGGGCCATATTTTCGTCCAAGATACGAGCCGTGTTTCCGGAGCGTCCTGCTAGTCGGCGCGCAGGGTCGAGCATCATCCGAGAGAATCTCTCGCTCACTCGCACGTGTTACCCGCTTGAATCGAAGTGTATCTTGTGCACTGTACTCTTTTTTGCTTGATTTTTGCGTGATTACTAAACTTTTTTGTGTGTTATCGTGGGGCCGAAGTAAGTGAGTGCTAAGGACAATGGTGACAGGAAGAAGAGGATGATGTCGATAGAAGTAAAGCAAGAAATAAGAGAAAAATATGAGCGTGGCGTACGAGTGATTGAACTCGCAAAGTTCTACCGCCGTAGTACATCGACAATTTGTACGATATTGCAGCAGAAGGCTGTCATTAAGAGTGCTACACCAGCAGAAGGAGCCACAATTCTTTCGAAATTAAGGCCAAATGTCCACGAGGAAATTGAGTAGCCTCTGCTCGTGCGGGTGAAAGAGAAGGAGTTGGCAAGAGATACACTGACGGAGACGGTAATATGCGAGAAAGCACGGAGTATTTATGCCGAATTAGTGAAGAAGAAAGCATCATCTTTTGTCATGTATTTTTTTAATTATACATGTTTATTTGTTATTCAAAAACATATCTTTATTCATGATTATGATTTGCAATGCGTTTGGGTTTTTTCATAGGTCCCGGACGGATTAAATCGAATTCAGTTAATTTAAATGGGATAAATTCGTTTGAGATACGAGCCGATTGACTTACGAGCTCGGTTCTGGAACGAATTATACTCGTATCTCGAGGTACCATTGTATATAGCTCTCATCTATAAAAGTTTTAGCATACATTGAATTTGACTGAAAGTGTAGGCTGCACAATTTCTATGCAGTCACGAGCATTAGTTTTTGCAACCCTTGCTAAATTTATATAATTAATAAAAATAAATAATCATTGATCGCTCATACGGCGTTAATTGGTCTTTTTATCATCTTTGCGAGCTTTATATAGTTACAACGGGATTAGTGCTTGTATCAAGTTCGCAAACTTGATTTACAGAATTGTTACCACCACCCGCGCAAGCAATGATTGTTTTATTGCATAACTTATATGCACGTAGCGTAAGTTGTGGCAAATTATTTTTAGAGCAGACATTACCTATCTAGTTCGGTTTCATCGTGACTGCTGGAGGTGAAAGTGACAATCTGATATTGCTGATGTATCCTCTTTAGTCTGTTTGCCGTCCTACTCTGATGATGATCATGGAAGCTTGAAACGTATATCTAATATTAGTTTTCTTATACATGTTTCGCGGTTTTATCCTGGCTAGTCAGTTTGCTGTCGTGCTGCTTTCATGATCGAGAAAAGTTGAAACACATCAGTAATTGTGACTGACGGTAGTTTTGCCATGTTGTGTAACTGGTCAAGTACACTGATATCGGTGTTTATAATGAGCTCGCAAATTTGATTCAAAAAAATGTTCACACCACCCGCGCACTCACTGATATTTTAATTTATTCATTCGGAGAACCATGCATATTCAACGCTCAATTTAAACTTTTGTGTAGTTAAGCTTAATAATTTTAGCAAGATTGATTAAATATACTCAGAAATTAATTTACTTTCATCTATTCAATGAGTGTTTTTAATGCTACTGAATAATTAATGATTAATTACTGAATTAATTTTGAATTGTGAAATAACCTTAAATTATCGCATAAGCTTGCGCAGTATTGTTTCGAGCTATTCCCATATATTGTGTTTTACATTTGATTGACAAATTGACCTGCGAATGAAATGGGAGGAGTGAATGAGAAAGCGGCGAACTTTGTTTTTTTTGGTTTCATCTTGAAATCTTCGTTATATGAGTAAATTGTGGAAACTGGGTTCTTATTTTTAATCGATATCGTGTCCTCATAATAAACTAAATTCAAAAATGTGTTTCACTCCACTTGACACAGCTACATGTGTTATATATATATATATATATATATATATATATATATATATATATATATATATATATATATATAATGCGAGAGGACAGTAATATGCCAGATATTGTGTACTCATCCAAAAAGCATAGCATTTCCTTTCTTGCAGATTATTTAATGATTGCCAAATACATATGATAACAAACTAACCAACACGCACAGGGAAATGTGATTTAAAGTTACGATTTATTTTCAATTTGTTTAAAAAAATGCTTCCTACGATGATATATTTTACGGACTTGTACAATGTATCTATTCTCAGTGAATATTTAATTTTGCGAGCATAAGTGGTATTGTTTTCCACCTTGACACACAAACTAGGCAACCGTGTCTAATGGGACACAGCCATTATCATCATCATCATCATCATCATCATCATCATCATCATCATCATCAGCCTTGGTTAGAAGACTATCTAAAAGAAGAAAAACTTCGAATACAAACCATCTCCACTTGAAATGGGCGACCTAGTGTTCTTTTACAGTCCACATATAACCAAGTTGCAGTGAAATATTAGTTCCTAATGGATTTGTATTGTTGTGCATGTTGACAATAATGATGCTGAACATCGCCAGTTGCTTTTTTATTTATTCTCGTTCCTGTTTGTGAATTTTTCCCCAGTGCGCAATAACTCCCTATTAGAAAACGACCCTTGCAATATTTTATCACTGGCAAATTTCATAATAATGCTACCATTGGGGCTACCCGAAGCTCCCGTTCGTCAGACAGTCGAATTTTTTAGCTTGAGACAGTGTTTAGATGATTTTTAAATTGACGCTGAATTTGCTATGTTGGATATATCTTTTCTATAAAAATATCGATCCATATTTATATTTTTTTTAAATTTTTGTACGTTTTTAGAATTTCGATTCATTTTTGTAGTTTTTTCTTCAGTTTTCTTTAACCAATCCGTTTTACTGTCTTTTCGCCTACATTTTTCCTGTCTGATTGTGACTTTCTCACGCATACAAAAATGGACATATTTGTCTGTATGTCTGTGAATCTTCGATGGTCACAGAGTCGAAGCGAGGCGTACTGGGAATTGTGATCGGTGTCTGTCTAGGTGTATTAGTTGCTTCGGTCATTGTTATTCTGTTAATGGCGTACAACCGACGTAGTCATCGAGCGAAACGTGCCGCTGCGCTGGCATTGGGAGGCGCCACGGGACCTGGCGCAGGTTAGCAATTCTTTGCATTTGACATTTATATCATTTATTTGTATCTTCCCATTTTCATGACATCCAACAAATTGTGAGTTACAGCTTATTTTAAATCGTGCTTGTTGCGTCTTTTAGTATGCATGTATGTATGTATGCATGTATGTATGTATGTATGTATGTATGCATGCATTTATGTATGCATGCATGTTTGTATGTATGTATGTATGTATGTATGTATGTATGCATGTATGTATGTATATATCCATGTATGTATGCATTTATATATGTATGCATGTATGTATGTATGTATATATGTATGTTTGTATGTATGTATTTGTGTATGTAGGTTTGTATGTATGTATTTGTGTATGTATTTATGTATGTATATATGTATGTATGTATGTATGTATGTATGTATGTATGTATGTATGTATGTATGTATGTATGTATGTATGTATGTATGTATGTATGTATGTATGTATGTATGTATGTATGTATGTATGTATGTATGTATGTATGTATGTATGTATGTATGTATGTATGTATGTATGTATGTATGCATGTATTTATGTATGTGTGTATGTATGAATGTATGTATGTATATGTATGTATGTATGTATGTATGTGTGTATGTGTGTATGTATGTATGGATGGATGGATGTATGTGAATTACAGCTTATTGTAAATCGTGTCGATATTATTTCACCTTCTGCTTAGGTTCAGAGACTTGAAAACGGAAAATAGGATCATTGGCTGAGTTGCGTGTTTTTTTAGTTTTTTAGTATCCATTTAGGTCATCTAGGTGGCTGCAACTCTTTGGAATACGATTTGCGCTAGCGCATTAGGTGTTATATTTATTGATAAAATATGATTTTATTGCCAGCATAGACAGTCACGGTCGTGTTGTGTGTTTGCATGCAGAGCCTTACAAAAGCCAATAGTGACTAATGCTTCAATGCCATATAACCTTAAGTTGTTCAGAGTTTTATGCGGACTGTAAAAGAACACTAGGTCGCCCATTCCTGGTGAGGATGGTTTACTGGTTACTGGCCTTTTAGAATGTAAACTATGCTTCGCTTCCCCTATGTCGTTGCATCCTTGAAAATTTGGCCCTACCATTTAATGAAATTTGAAACGATGTGACGTTCTAATTTATAATAAAGAAGCGATTTGAATATGGTTGGCTAGCTTCTCTAAGCTAAGTTTTTAAATCTATCCGTTTTGCTAATAATTCAGTCTTCATCAGTCTGTTTTCATTGTGTTTACGCAAGCAGACTTTTGCAGCTGCATGACGCGAGAGGACCCTGAGTTCTTGACAGAGCCACGTCAATCCTGCATTTATGCGTCGGCATTACCACTAAAAGTTTGGTCCTCGGATGCACCCGGATAGCCGCTTGGCCTTTAGCAACCACCGTAAAGTGTTTGTAAGAAGTACTGTTGTAGCGTTTAGTAATTTGAATCATTCGTTGAAGGTAACTCATAATGCCGCGCGCCAACCTATGCTTTTGTTAACCTTTCCTTCATGTTGAACCTATTTGACATCGTTCTTACTGACCACTCACGATCTGTTATTAAAGACCGGACATCATGTCACCTGGTAAAGATATATTGAACTGAGATTTAATGGCATGATCTCGATTTACATATACATATATATATATATATATATATATATATATATATATATATATATATTTGTGTGTGTATTATAAATATTGTCCATATAAACTAAGCAATGCACGAGGTATAAAAGGCAATTCACCATGTAGATCGGTTATAATTTTAGGTCTAAAATATGCCAAATAGGGAAAACTAACCAAATACATAAGTTAATATATTACTCAAAATAGCGTGTAATGTCTCGTAGCAGTAGCAGTTTGGTATAAGTACAAGTCTCAGAAGTATATGTGCCCTGATTCGAGCCACTATCAGGTAAAATTGTGTCAAGTACTTGACGAGTTCCTTATAAGGACAAATCCGGTCCACTTGGTGAATTTCATTTCCTACCACAAGTAGTGTTCCGTTTTTAATGAATATATATATATATATATATATATATATATATATATATATAAAATAAAAATCACAATTAAACTACCTTAGTGATTCGGAAGGAAAAAAGCTTATTCTGAAAAGATAAATGTATTTGTTTATATTTGTCTAGGATCTTAACAAAAGTATTTCGTTTAAGCTTCACTACACAAAAAATTTAATTTCATATTGAGTATACATGGTTCATCAAATGAATAAAAGAAAACTGTGGAGATTGAGTTATATGTAGCATGTGTGGACCGGTTGGTGTTTGTACTGGCGAGCTATTAATTGTGGCTATTTTACGTCATTTGATTTCTACTTGTCTGACATATGGTCATTCGTTTAATGTTAGCTAGTTGCTTATCTAGACCACGCATATCGTTTGTTCGAAGAAATTGTGTGCCTATTGTTTTCCGTACATATGTTTTTTTCATGTTTTGTTTCTGTTCCGCAATATATATATATATATATATATATATATATATATATATATATATATATATATATATATGTTTAATTCGATTCCACGTCCAAATGTAGCGTGGTGTCTGTTCTATAATGACAGATTGGGGGTGGTTAGTTGGAACTTTAGGTATAAATACCCCACCTTAAAGAAAGATTAGTTAGTATACAACTGAAAATTGTATGCAGTGTGCGGCTGGATAACTCAGTGGTTAGAACATCAGATTCCGAAGCAGACGTGCACAGGTTCGAGCCCTGTCCGCGGCAAATTATAGTCAATACGTTTTGACTTCCCAATAAAGACGAAACCGGTCTACTGAACAAATTGCTTACTCTACACTATGAAATACTTAGTATAAACTGACAAATGTATGCACATAATCGAACATGTGTTTATATCAATATCGAAACCTTGATTTTAATAATTGGTTCCGCATTGTCCAGATGTGCGTGTGCTGTTGTTCATCTTCTCTTTTTACGAAACTTATAGTATTTAACAGTTAAATACTGTTTGTTGCGGATAACTAATATATATGCAAGTTGTACCGTCCTATTATCCCACATTCTTCACCCAAATATATAGTGATTAAAGGGCGTAATACCGGCTCCTACTGATGAGTCGCCAGTAAGCACGAAACGAATTTGCACATGAGATTATACTTTCCGCTCATGCTGCCTTTGGTTTATCCTTCTGGTCACAACTGAACTAATTTGTTACTAGGTTCGCAACACCTAATGCATACTTATATTATTTGTTTGCTTCGTGGCAAATCTGTTTCTCGCTTGTTCTTTTGTCCATCTTTCTTCCTTTTGTGGATTTGACCGCATTTTTCTTGTGCGGGACAATTGATAGCACTCTTAGGTCGGTAAAATCTTGAATTTTGATAATTTTAGGTGATCTGATTTTTGGCCTCGATTGATGGTTTCTCACTTGTCCCTTCTTTGTTAAGCCTACCATCAGCTGATTGTTTGTAAATGACGTTGGAACAAGATTTTCTATTGTTCTTTTTCCTCATTTTCGAGACCGAATTTCCAGTCTCATCTTCTGGGTTGACACAATACGCATGGAAATAAAGCACAACTTGTGGCAAATGTGGTATCCTTATTCAAGACAGATATATTTATATTTATTTTAATTCTAAAAGTATTTTTTTTAAATTGTCTTCCTAATATCCGGTCTTCATACCTAGTCTCTAATAGTCAAATGTTTACAAAATGTTATCCCTGTCCTCCTCCGCGCACACAACCACCTATAAACATGTGTATTTTACTAAAGTGACATTTTTATTGAATGACATACACGCCTATCAATGATGTCTATATTTTGATTTCTGTTTCGGACGCATAGAAAGATCAAAAAAATTTTGATTTCAATTTTGCAGTAATGCTCACATGCCCCCAGTTTATTTAATCCAATACAGCTTGCAATCGGTTATAGACCGAGAGGGAGGTTAATAAAACTGTTAAAAGAATATATAGTATTATTCTATTGTTTTGACAAGACCGAATACAGAGTCTACACTAACGAAATCGTCTCTCAACCAAATACATATTAATAATCATATCCTGTATGGATTAGTTTCTCCATTAAAATATCTGGTCACAACTGAACTAATTTGTTACTAGGTTCTCAACACCTAATACATACTTGCATATATTAGTTCTTTGCTTCGTGGCCCATCGGTTTCTCGCCTGTTCTTTTGTCCCTCTGTCTTCTTTGGTGTTGCCTGTCCTTTTACTAATGTTACTTTAGGCTATCTTTTTTTACATGTGGATATTTTTTGTTTTCTGACTATACATGCTACTCTCTTATTCGCGACCAGTCAGTTGGTATATTCTGTCGATGAAACTTTTGAAAATTCTGCTAGGGTACTTCCTTTTTAAATACAGTGCTTCATCCATGTTTAAGAATATTCCTGACCTTGTATAGTGACAAATTGAGAAGTGTGTATTAAGTGTTGCGAACATAGTAACAAATTAGTTAAGTTGTGACCAGAAGGATAAACCAAAGGCAGCATGAACGGAAAGTATAATCTCATGCACATTCGTTTCGTGCCTACTGGTGACTCATCAGTGGGAACCGGTATTACGCCCTTTAACCACTATATATTTTGGTGAAGAATGTGGGATAATAGGACGGTACAATCTCCTAGACGAATGTGTAAATCTGCAATAGTGAAGCTAACATACTCTAAAGTCAACGACAATACGACTTCAACGTTAACTCACTTTATATAATATATATATCGAGTCTGTAAAGGATACTAACACTATGGCTATTGTGTTAGTAACTGATACCTTCATTGTAGTACCGAAAAGGTACATGGTACTAACACTATGGTTTCTGAGTCGGTACATGGTGCCATCATGATGGATATCAATTTTTGCTATAGTTCACCGAAATTGAGAATTGCAACAATTTCTGAACACCTGTTACCGTCCTATTATCCCACAATCCTCAGCCAAATGTATAGGGGTTAAAGGG
>JAQBSW010000093.1:102500-294529 GCA_029291075.1 Eudiplozoon nipponicum
GTATGTATTTATATATGTATGTATATATTTATGTATCTTTGTATGTATGTGTGTATGTATGTCAATTTGTATGCATATATGTATGCATGCATGTATGCGTGTATGTATGCATGTATGTATGTATTTATGTATGAATGTATCTTTATAACTATATATGTATGTATGTAGATATTTTATGCGTATGTTTGTTTGTATGTATGCTTGTATATGTATGTATATGTATGTATGTATGTATGTATGTATTTATGTATGCATGCATGTATGTATGTTTGCATGTATGTATTTATGTATGCATGTATCTATATATGTATGAATATTTGTATGCGTGTATATATGTATATTTATGTATGTATGTATGTGTGAATGTATGAATTTATGTACGAATGTATCTTTATATCTATGTATGCATGTATGTAGATATTTTATGTGCATCTTTGTTTGTATGTATATATGTACGTTATATGTGTTTTTTATGTATGAACGTATTGACGCATGCATGTTGGTATGAAGGTAACTGTTCATTAACCTATATAGGTGTGCGTAGATGAATTTATTTAGTATGCGGCTCTCACCTCTAGCAGTCTCGCATACATTGTACATGACTGGAAATGTCGGCTGCACTATATCTATGTAGTCGCGAACATTGAATTGTTGCATCTTCGCCACATATATAGGTTATACAATTAAGCAATCGTTGGGTTCTCGGATGGTGGTAGCATTTCTTTAAATCAGGTTTGCGAGATTGAAGTAAACACCAATCCCATTTTATTTGACCTATCGTCGAACAACATAGAAAATAACGGTAGTTGTGCTGTTTTTCGATCACTGGTTAAGTACAATGGAATTACTTCAAGCTCACAAACTTGATTTAAAGAAATTCTGTTCACAACTGGAGTCACAGATTTTCCTTTTCTTTCGTGGTTTAAAGTGTGTTGACATACTGAATACTGATAGACAAGACATCGAAATTTTTGTTGCTTTAATGCAGCACAAAATCCTTTCTATGATGATGAGAAAGCTTATTTTATATATGATGCGAGTATGCATGCATATTATACTTGCCTTAGCATGTGATTAAGAAATTTAGATTTTTTTACGCGAATGTTGTCTCTGATTGTCTAGTTATTATACTTCTCGCTCGATGGTTGGAGTAGAAAAAAAGATGACAGTTGCGCTTGTGGTTAAGCACCCTTGGCTGCGCTATCGCAATTTTAACGGGAAATACATGTGATTTGCAAATGTGTCAGTCGCTAATTCATGTATCTTAGCGCAATTACTTTACGAATTACTCAGAAAGCTGGATCACTTCAAGACAGTGTTGCTTTGACAAGTGTCTGCGCATGTATTCGATTTTATAATTTATCATTTGCGACAAGGTTTTCGGTGTCAACGCGCGATCAATGAGATAACCTTACTGAGGTGTCAGCCATCAGCCAGGTATCGCGTCGTGAAATGTTTAGCCTCAATGATAGTGACGCAGTTTCTGATGAGATACGTGTTCGCGTTAACTCTAATTAGTACGTCTGAGATGCATATTGCTCAATGCATATCAGCTGTTAACATGCGAGATGAGATTATTCTTGTCCTAAAGTTTGTTCGTGATCACGGGATAAAGGTGCGGGTTGTACAAGTGTTGAACAATTACGATCCGATTTATGTAAGCTGAACAGTTTCAGACAGTTTTTCCCCGACAAGTGGCTGTGTATGTATACTCACTTACTTTACTTTACTGCGGCTGACTCCTTTTGGAGGATAAGCCGGCTCCATTGATTTCATGGAGTTTCTTGGGAATTTGGTACAAGTGGTGTCCATTTTTACAAGTCATCATTTGCGACAATTTTTTACGTCAAAGCGTGGACAAAGAGATAATCTTACTGAGACATCAGCTTTTTTGTTGATGTAGTTGTGATTGGTTATTTTACCGAGCATCATATTTAGAGCCTAAGCTTTAGCACATTTTGTTCGATTAATCGTTGGAAAACCTTTGGTGTTGGCATGTGAATTTATATGTAATTTCTTGAATAAACGAACTGAATGAATTCGGAACTCACGTGCCGAAGTGGTTTAAGTTTAACCTGTGCTCTTACGCTACTGCTGAACAATATCTCATTTAAGATGAAGCATTATTCTAGGATACATATTATCTGCTTAACTTAGGATTATGTGATTTGCATGCCCTATAAACATCGATTGTAATAATTCAGTTGAACTAGTTGTATTGATAAATTACTTAAAATGAATTTGCGTTTGAGTAGTGCTGTCGTCGTTCTAGCTAATACAACATTTTACGGTTGCTGGCGATTGATAGCTCTCGTAGGTCGGTAAAATCTTGATTTCTTTACATTTTTTTAGAGCACGACTTGTTTCTTTTAGTTGATTGATGGGTTCTCGCTGGTCCCGTGACTCTGACGCCGTCCTCACACTGCTTGTCTGGAACTGTTTTTGAACGAAGATTTCCTGGAAATTTTGGAAAAAAATTAGCAAAATTTCATTCGAAAACATTTCCGGACGAGCTGTGTAACGACGGCGTCAGAGTCACGGGACCAGCGAGAACTCATCAATTAACTAAAAGAAACAAGCTGTGCTCGAAGAAATTTAAAGAAATCACGATTTTACTGTCTGCTCCCAATCACTAACATGATCAGTCTGTAGTAGAAGCTGGACGACTTTTTTTGCTTAGTCCTGTGATAATATTGAAAATAGAGCTATTATTTTTAAATATATATCAATCATATTTACTTAATGTCATTTTATTACATTTCCTTTTAGATCAAAATCTCACGCGAAGGAGAACGATAGGGTGAGTTACTTTTAACTTTTAATGCGCGGGCGGTGGTATCAAGTTTGCGGGCTTGCAGTAAGCATCAATCCCATTGTATTGAATCAGTCATCGAACAACATAGCAAAGCTACCGTCAGTCACACGTACTGACGTGTTGCGATCTTCCATGATCATCATCAGAGAACAACATAACAAAGCTACCTGATTGTCATCATGGAAGGTGGAAACACGTCGGTGCGTGTGACTAACAGTAGCTTTGCTATGTTGGTCGTGAAGTGGTTAATTACAATGGGATTGGTTGTTGGCTACAACCTCGCAAACTTGATTTAAAGAAGATATTTGTCTGCTCAGCAAACCGTTGCACTACCTGGGTGAAAGATTATCAGCAGGTTTTTTTGTAGGGTGACACATTTATATGTTAGCCATTGTTTTAACAAAAGGTTTTGTACTTTTACACGAGTAATAGTTCAAAACAGGCAAATGACTCGAACTATGCTAGTATGTATATTCGCAGCTACCTTCAGTTAACGGTGCTACTGTTATATCTATTGGAGGTGCATAATGTAATTGGCAACAACGCCTGTTGAACAATATAGCTGACTCGCCCTCATAGTTTCACTTCTCTATCGACGATCGATTCCCCTCTACCATTGGTACCATTAATAAGGCTAGAACGACTGCTTCAGTTCCATATTGAAGGCAAGCCATTTTTTACTTATATAGCCTGATTGTAAAATTGCCTATAAAATGTATTTCTTAAAAGCATAATTATAATTTTGGTATGTAAGCCGAAAGTTTACAAGTGCGAACATAAAATAATAGCTTTTTTGCAACTCTCTTTCACTCTACACCATTTTGGGTGATTGATAATCGACGAATTAATTAAATAAAAGTGCATGTGCTATATAACTACAGAACAAAAAGGGCAACCTTTTCGCTTGTCTATAACAGTTTTGACAGGGCGGTTTAAAATAAAATACTAAATGATACAGTTGTTCAGATTTATTAAAAAGCACGACTATTTGCGCGATCACATCAAGAAGCAAGCAAAATTTATATGTGTGGTCAAAAGATACCTCGGTATGTATGATTAACGGCGGAGTGGCGCAGTCGTTAGAGTATCGGAATGGCTAGCAGACCTGCCAGGGTTCGAACCCTATCGTTGGAAAATTATGGACAGTATGTGAAATGTTCCCAATAGGGACGAAACCGGTCTACTGGATCAATTGCCTTTTCTCCACAATGCGGTGCTTAGTTTATACCGATTGATGTATGTATTTAATGGGTCAGGTGCTTATATCAAGATCGTAACCTTGATTAAATTAAATGATATCACTGTCTGCACAACCGATGATTGTTTAACACTATTGTACCATTTATAGCTCTATTTTTGTTGGTGTTTTAAAATAAATAAGAAAAGTTTCACGATAAGGACTAATCAGTCGGTCATCTATATATCTCAACTACGATACTTTGATTTAGCTAGGCAGGCAATCTTGTCTAACTGCATTACAACAACCAAAATAACTCCGTTGTTAGCGCTTAACTGTTATTATCTCTAGTGTTTTTCTTGTTGTTTCATTTTACCCACATCTGCTCGTGAAAATTCGCAAATTTTTAAGCTTATTTTTGTCAGTTAAAATACTTTATCTTGTCTGCTTGTTATATATGGACCGTCTGTCTATAGGCAAGTGATCTCTTTATTGCCCAATATAGAATTTTAGTAACAATATTTCGCTGGAATGAAACGCGAAGCATTGTTTAGGGAACGCCAAACAGATGAGTGCATAATCCTCTTAAAATGAAATATGCACAAACTTTATTGCCAAAAATGATGTATAGCTGTGTTAGGTTATCATGATGGATTTTTTTCCATAATTGAAGTAGTCTGATTTTTTCTACGACTAAATGTTTATATATATATATATATATATATATATATATATATATATATAAACTTTTGTATTAGAGACATTACCGTTCGAATTTTTACTTATACCAACACAGATTTGTTTGGTTGTTTAAATTTATTAAGGAGAATAGAATTGGCTGAAGGTGGTTGCTAATAGAATATGGCTCTCTGGTTCTACATGCAACCATAACGAGCTCTGAATGAAGAAGGAGAGAAAATAGGTAATCATCTGGTCGAACTACCTATTTAGTACGGGAGTAGGGTTCTCGTCATAAGACAGTGATCTCTCCATGGCTTTTGCTGGTCTTAGGGTGTAATTTTTGCATGTTTCAACATCTTATTGTCTTGTGTTTAGTGGGTCTATAAAATAGTTGTATTTTTATTTTTCAAGCGTTTCCAATATCATTGAAAACTTAATAATATACGAAGAAAATAATAAAGGTAAAACAAAAATATTCGTACTCTATAAACGTCAGAATAGAAGTAGTAGTGGGTCATTGGCAGCTATAAACGTAATAGTTATCTCTCTTTCTCTCTCTCTCTCTCATATATATATATATATATATATATATATATATATATATTTTAAATCCCCAATTGACCTCTGTGCAAACGTTTGAAAAACAACTACTGAATCTCGCATATGACTTCGGTTGCACAGATTCAATCAACTGACTTGACTCTTTCAGTTTGTGCATTGAAATTTCTAACTGGTTCTTCATAGTTTTGTGTTAACTTTATTCTTCTCCTTATAGTTGTGCTTCTACATATGTTTCTGTTCATTGTCTTGTCTGTATTTATTCAATCTTTTTTGCGTTTATCTGAGTTATTGTGTCTGTATTACTCCGTGCAGTCTAACTGGTCAATGATTTATCTTTACTTGGCTAAAATTCAAACCTATTTCCATAGGTTCGCGTATCCTAGCTCGCACAAATTCTTTGCATTATGTCTATTTCCATATTGTATATTTATGTTCGGGGCGTAGGCTCATGAACACGTGCAATTTTGCTGAAAAAGCGTTAGCCGAGCCATTTGAAGGGAAATAGCTGTTACGTCGATGACTTTTAAATTGTCTGCTAAACAAAATTTCTTTGCAGTTTGAGTTCTTCGATCAACAACTGTATTTAGTAAGTTAATTTGTTCAGCCAAGTTTCTTAGACGCCTAGCCTATACTCGCGGTAAGATTCAACGAAGGCCACGTTTGATCCATTCCTCTAACCACTTTATGATTGCAAGTATGTATTAGGTGTTGCGAACCTAGTAACAAATTAGTTCAGTTGTGACCAAAAGGATAAACCAAAGGCAGCATGAATGGAAAGTATAATCTCATGCACATTCGTTTCGTGCTTACTGGCGACTCATCATTAGGAGCCGGTATTACGCCTTTAACCACATATATTTGTTCAAAGAATGCGGAATAATAGGACGGTACAATCTCCTTTTCTTTGACCAAAGTATATAGTGGTTAAAGGGCGTAATACCGGCTCCTACTGATGAGTCGCCTGTAAGCACGAAACGAATGCGCATGTGATTATACTTTCCGTTCATGCTGCCTTTGGTTTATCCTTTTGGTCACAACCAAACTAATTTGTTACTAGGTTCGCAACATCTAATACATACTTGCATATATATTAGATCTTCGCAACAAACAGTATTTCACTTTATGATTGTTTGCTTAAATCGAGTTTGTGGTCTTTAGATAAACACCGGTCCAATTCATTTTACCAGGCTTCCAGTCAGTAAAGCGTACTATTGTTATTTGACCTCAGCACATACCGGCACAATGACTAATGGATATCAAACCACAATCAGTACATACGTTGTACTTGACTGAAATGCCTTACACTCTGTCCTTGATCGAAATACGTTATTGCATGTTAATGCTAACCTTGACATAATGCAATGTTGCAAAGAATGGTTTTCTCATATTCATTACGAAGAACGAATATTTATGCATTTATATGTTAATTATAGCTTACCTGGTAGCTAGTTCAATTTTTTTATTAATTCAGTCAATCGTTAATGGCGTGGTGTTGGTAGCTTTTATGAAATAAGCATTACGTAAACTAGAAGAGTAAATTCATCCAGTAGACCGGTTTCGTCTTTATTAGGACCACTTCACGTACCATTCAGAACTTACCGCGGACAGGGCTGGAACCCTGCCACTTCTACTTCGCGGAAAATTCTGGGCAGTACCTGAGGAGCTCCTAATAAGGACAAAACCGATCTACTGGATGAATTTCCTTTTCTACACTATGCAATGCTTAGTTTATATCTCCAAATGTATGTATATAATGAGACTATTTTTTTACGTCATGATAGAAAATTTATGTTATCACCGCCCGTGAAATCAATGTTCGTTTAAGTATCCAACACTTGCTTCATATTACCTGACCACCACACACTCACACACACACATACATGCATATATATATATATATATATATATATATATATATATATATATATATATATGTGTGTGTGTGTGTGTGTGTGTGTCATTAATATCATGAAACGAATATGTACAGAAAAGTAAACCATAATTTCATGCTTAATTTGGCATATAATCCTCGTTCTCTTTTTGAACTAACTTGTTACTAAGTACGCCGTGTCTGAGACAATTGGTTGTCTGTGGCTTGGGAAATTCTCTTTTAACATTTAACTTACACACCTTCATACTGTTATTACAACTCAATACCACAAACTTACTGCGCTCAGGACCACACATGATTTTAAATGACCGTTTGTAAAGACTAAACCCTTTCGCTATCGGGTCGTTATATTCCTCTTCTGACAACAGATTGGTGTAGCCGGAAATCACTTTGACATCCGGTCATTGCACAAACTCTCATTGTTGCGTGTATGCGCTGATAAGTTAAAACAATCAGAATACACCTGAATGCGAAACAGTAAGCGAGATGCAGAGGTCGTGTTAGGCTAATTGTTGTCACTCTGGTCGTGTTTGTTTTTGTTTTCCATATTTCCGCTCTGTTTTTGCTGTTCTCTCAGCCTTTTGAAGTTGGCATTGCGTGTTGCCGCTAATAGTAGACTCATTTGTCGGGAAGTGTTCTTCTGTTGTAGAGCATTTCGTTAATAAATACGCCTTGCTTTAAACTGACAGATTGACACTTCAGCACGCCTTTGGTATTGCCTTAGCTTCTTCTCAACATGCGCTCCACTCTTCTGTCCTACCGCCTTACTTAGCTAAATTGATTTAAATTTACTCTTTTCCTTTGTTTAAAATTGATACTGCCATACCAGCTTTAATGGTGTGAATATTAGCGAATGAAATATTACAGTGGCATAAAACAAAGCTTATCAGAGAAAGCGAGAATATAGTATCGGCTGCCATGGTGACTTAATCACGGAAATTTCCGACTTGAAGAACGGCGAACACTATCTAGTCTTAAACGATCAGTAGCTGCGTGGGCGTTGATAACAATCATTCAAATCAAGGTTGCGATCTTCATATACACACCAATCCCATTATATATTTATTCAGTGTACACTAAGCGTTGTATAATGTAGAAAGGGAAACTCATCCAATAATTGTGCATGGTGTGTTGCGTACCTATTAATATGAATTAGTCCAGGTATGATCAGAAGGATAAACTAAATTTAACATGAGCAAAAGATACATGCTCATGTACACATGCGTTTCGTGCTTACTGGCGACTCGTTAGTGGAAACAGGTATTACGCCCTATACCAACTGTATATTTTGGTGAGAAATGTGGGGAAATGGCACAGTGCAATCTCCTATACGAATGTGTATACAAGCAGTATTTGAGTTAACATCATAAGTCTTCAACAATGCGACTTCAGAGCAAACTCACTAAATGCTATATATATTCCGAGCCTATAAGGGGTGCTAAATTTCGCCAAAATGGAAAATTATAACTAATTCTGAACACCTGTTACTCCAGCAAATCCAGACACTCCGGTACTGATCGATGCCTGTTATCACACTTCACTGTAATCATGACATCAATCAATTAAATACATAATAGTTACATGTTGCTGGAAGCGAGGAACTAATATGTATGCACTTGAAAGTTGTTCTTGGTTGTGCAGTGCCACCATCACATTTAACGTGTATACACGCGTTTTTCGTGGGTGGTCGATTTGCACTCTCGGTTCCACAATGATCCGATTTATCCTCATTTCCAAGTACGCGTTGACTGCGGCTTCGTGGAGGCTGGGAGCTGATTCAACCTCTCTCTCCGATATCTTCCACGCTTCTACCACTATCTAATGCAGTTCGATCTAATCTTGGTTATATTTTGTTTCGGTACCTCATTTCCAGCACCATATTCAGAATTATAACGACATACAATACACAAGTTATCGAACAAGCAAGGTTAGAAATGCACTTGTTTTTTAGGTGATGCGTACCAATTAATTGCTATTATCTTCCGAACATTCATTAATTGTTTAATCATTTAATTATGTTAAAAATTGTTAGATAGACGGATGTTAAATATTAAAAAGCCGCAATATCGATAAATTGATTTTTAGGTACAATTATATATAGATCGTTGAATTTCTAGATTTACATAAATTACTTCTGATTGTGTATGGAGAAGTATAATATAATTAGTTTCCTTGTAAATTGGAAATGTCAGCGTAAAATAGTTTTCTTTATTAATTGTTTTCAGTTCGTAGCCAATGTTTTTGTGTGTAGTAGTTAACTATCTTCCTGACATTTTGCTGTTATTGTTCTGTTTTTTCTGAATCGATTTTGTGACAACAATACTGACTTTTTCCCTTAATCTAAATGCGTATATTGCGCAGTTATTCCGATTGTTGCCACTACTCATTTTATATTTCAACTGCATACCTTCTAGTATAACTACATTTTCTATTTTTATTTGCTAAAATTCTGTTAAGCACTAGTTCTTCGGGATATTCATGACGTTCTAACACCATGCAAACTGGGAAAGTAATAATAAATAAAAGTTTTAATGCAGGATGTTTGGTCTCTACTGATATTATGTGTAGTAAAATCGTTTCATTTTATACACAGACAAACAAACAAACACACACACACATATATATATATATATATATATATATATATATATATATATATATATATATATATACATGTAGTGAATAAACCTCGATTTATTTAGAGAAAACTTAACGCAATTACAATCATTCACATAGAAATGTCCGGGTTTCCATTTAACTAAGTTAATGAGAGCTAATCTGATTTTTAGTTTTATTTTTGTGTTTGCAGCAGTCATTTGATTAATTAAACCAAGGTTGCGATTTTTATGCAAACACCTGTTCCATTATGTACATACATTTGTCAATATAAACTAAGAATTGTATAGTGTAGAAAAGGAAATTCATCCAGTAGACCGGTTTCGTTCTTATTAAGAACTCATCACGTACTGTTCAGAATTTGACGCAAATAGGGCTCGAACCTGCGTAAGTCTACTTCAGAATCCATTGCTCTAACCACAGCCATCCTGTCGTATTGTCTATATTTAATTTCCTTAGGAATCGTGTGTGTTTGTAAATGTGTCTTTTTGCAGGTTACTATGTCGAATGAGTGAGTTTTGTCAAGACATTCTCTATTTTACCTATAGCATGCTGGAATGTATATGAATCGTTTTTCGTCTATCAAGTTTCATTGTTCATGTTGTGCTGTGTCATCGTGATAACAAGTATGTATTAGGTGTTGCGAACCTAGTAACAAATTAGTTCAGTTGTGCCCAGAGGGATAAACCAAAGGCAGCATGAACGGAAAGTATAATCTCGTGCGCATTCGTTTCGTGCTTACTGGCGACTCATCAGTAGGAGCCGGTATTACGCCCTTTAACCACTATATATTTAGGTGAGGAGTGTATGATAATAGGACAATACAATCTCCTAGACGAATGTGTAAACCTGCAATATTGAAGCTAACATTATATAAAGTCTACGACAATGCGACTTCAACGCTAACTCACACTATATAATATAGATACCGAGTCTGTAAAGGATACTAACACTATGGCTATTGTGTTAGTAACCGATACCAACATTATTGTACCGAAAAGGTACATGGTACTAACACTATGGTTTCCGAGTCAGTACATGATACCAACATGATGGATATCAATTTATGCTATAGTACACCGAAATTGAGAATTAAAACTATTTCTGAACACCTGTTACTCCAGTAAATCCATACACTCTGGCCTTGATCGATAACAATTATCACATTTCGTGGTAAGCATGACATCGTTCAATTTTAATATATAAAAATTAAATACTGTTTGTTGCGGAGAGCTAATAGATATGCAAGTATGTATTATGGTGTTGCGAACCTAGTAACAAATTAGTACGGTTGTGACCAAAAGGATAAACCAATGGCAGCATAAACGGAAAGTATTCTCTCATGTAGATTCGTTTCGTGCTTACTGACGACTCATCAGTAGGAGCTGGTATTACGCCCTATATATTTTGGTGAGAAATGTGTGATAATAGGACAGTACAATCTCCTAGACGAATGTGTAAACCTGCAATATTGAAGCTAACATCATATAAAGTCTACGACAATATATATATATATATATATATATATATATATATATATATATATATATATATATATTATAGAGTGAGTTAGCGAGGAAGTCCCATTTTCGAGACTTTATATGATGTTAGCTTCACTTCTCCAGGTTCACACATTCGTCTAGGAGACTGTACCGTCCTGTTATCCCACATTCCTCACCCAAATGTATAGTGGTTAAAGGACGTAATACCGGCTCCTACTGATGAGTCGCCATTAAGCACGAAACGAATGTGCTTGAGATTATTTATACTTTTTGTTCATGCTCTCTTTGGTTTATCCTTCTGGTCACAACTGGACTAATTTGTTACTGGGTTCGCAACACCTAATACATTCTGGCATATATATTAGTTCTCCACAACAAAGAGTATTTAAGTGTTTTCCATCTTCCTGAAGGTAAAATTAATTCTTCTTTCTATGTTGATTTCTACCAAGTGTCTCGGCTGAACTTTGGTCATCTATTATTTCTCTCATAGCTGCAGTATAAGCAACATTTGGTAGATGTTTCGAATTCGAAGTTCATCTACCTGGCTCTTTGTTGAATTTGATTTCCTTGAAAAATTTCTGATATTGTTTTGTGGCGCTCGATATTTCTTTTTAAGCTCTCCTGTGTTAAACTCATGCGGTTTAACCCTCCCTGTTAAGTCATTATTGGTTTTTTTTAATTGAAACTTTGCATATCTATAATATCATGACTGCTCGAAAAATTCTTTAGACCATCGATGTTTGTTCCCTTACGATGCTTTGAAAGAATTGTCATTCAATCGTCATCATCATTAGCGAAGACAGCTCTACACTATTAGTTAGTAGATTAATATTCACTACCATATGACCGTGAGACGAAAGGAAACAGAAGAAACAGATAATAAAATTAAAAATTAGTAATAACGGCACAAATAATAGTTTAGGCAAACAAATTATTACAGGAGCGAACCTAGTTAATTTGAGTACATTTACCTAGATAACATACAGAAATGAGGCAAACTAAACTTCTACGCATTACCAGTATGGCCATGTCACATTTACGATAGGACGGCATCGCCAATCCCGCTTCCTTGCAGTTTGCATCGTATCGCTTCATAAGCCCGATACCATTTAATTGTTGAAGAGATGTATATACGATTTTTCCAGAATCTAGTTATATTTTATCCCGTGGTGTGTCTTGCTCTTTCTCCTCGCTTTCTTCTTTATCGTCGTTTAAGTTTATTTAAATAAAGCAATTTTACAAAACCAGAGGGAATACGGTAATGGATGGAAAATGTGCTATCCAAATTTTTTATAGTTACTTTTTCCTTACTCTACCTAAAAAGATGATCGTTTTCCGTGTTATTATGTTCTCTTTTAACTGTTTCGATACTCGTATACACCGATCTTCTTCATTCGATCATTCATTATACGAAATGTGAAAAGGCAAGTTGAGGGATGTGAGGAAGTTGGTTAATTTACTTATAATTGACGTGTAATTGAATCTGCATCTGTTGCTTATACGCCCATGGGTCTAAAACTGCTAATCTTATAGGTAAATTTAATATTATTCACGCGTAAGTTGAACTAGCGTAATTCCAACCTAATTGCATTTAGCCGTTCGCACAACAAAGAAAATTTACTGACAGTCTCGACTGGTTAAACATTACAAGATTGGAGTGCATATCAAGTTCGCAAACATGATTTAAAGAATGGATATCACCACCTGTGAAATCACGGACTGTTTTGTTGTTCAAAGCAATCTCAGTCATTGAATGTCATTTTCTCTATATTTTTGCCTTACTCAAATTTTTGGTTAGGTGTGTTTATGTGACTTATCAATTTCATTTGTGCTGACAAGTATCATTAATTTTTAAAAGATGAATCTCGTTGCGCAGTGCTGTCCTTCTTGTTGTGGATTTGACCGCATTTTTCTTGTGCGGGACAATTGATAGCACTCATAGGTCAGTAAAAAAATCTTGAATTTTCATCATTTTCAGGTGATGTAATTTTTGGCCTCAATTGATGGAAAATCTTGTTCCAACGTCATTTTCAGACAATCAGCTAATGAAGGCTTAAAAAAGAAGGGACAAGTGAGAACCCATCAATTGAGGCCAAAAATTACATCACCTGAAAATGATGAAAATTCAAGATTTTACCGACCTTTTTAGTGCTATCTATTGTCCCGCATAAGTATCATTACACTCAAGATTTCTGATTAGGAGTGGGCGTGAATCCGCTACGTTTGTCTTCATTCCCCTAGTAAATGTATTGTCTGTTTGGACGAAATGTTTAGACTGACACCACTTATTAGTGTCTACGCGTCTACGGGACTCGTGTTGCCGTCATCCTATCTAAAAGTAATATATGTGAAACCAATAAGGGTAAAATATGAAGGTCATCCTATCGACGGACACTTGTCGCAATATATATATATATATATATATATATATATATATATATATATATATATATTACGGGCTCGACATCATCATTTGGCTTTCTTTCGTTTTCTTATAATGGCAAGATAATGCCTAAACGCTTCGGGTTAAACGAGTTTAACTGAAATTCGCGGGTTTCGTTAAGCTTATCTCGATAGTAGAGATTCTGGCGCTGTAGCCAAATGAAACACTATTCTTGTGGCCCTTTGCAGGTCAGCAATTCCAGCTGAAATACTGCTGTTACTACAATGACAAAACTCTCACTACAGTACTTAGGATGTAGTCGCACCAGTCGCTTTCCGGCTAGCATGACCGATATTGGCGGCCATTGGCGATTCAGTTTATTGCCTCATTGGTTTATTTTCATGACGTATGATTGTATCCATTTGTTGTAAACGAGCTTTGCGACGGTTTAGTCAATATGCCTATTTGTGGCTTTCTGGTTTGCAGGCCAGAAATTTCGGTCTTTGAGTCAAGTCTATAGCTTGGCGTCGTGTCTGGCCAAATGTTTAGTTGTGGTGTCTTATGTGTTATTGTGGTGTTGACTGGTGATCAGTAGGAGTCTCGACAAAAATGTCTGTCATCGACTGGCCTTCTGAGACTACTGCGTCAAGTCATAAGGTCTCAATGCAATAGCTTGTGTATTTTAGGCCCACTCCCGTCTTTTACCTGTTACTTAAAATGACAATATATTCTGCAAAAAGCGTTTTATTTCATCTGATCAACTGATTTACTGGTAGAAATAGAAATTTTATCACGTTTAATGGCATTGCTCAATGCAAAACTCTGCCTTGTTACGTTTCTTCTTTTTGAACATATTAGTCTAACACATAGTTTTGATGTACTTTATATGTGACTTGTTTTTCCTATTTCAACACATTAATTCGTGTTCTATTTCTCCGGTAAATCAGCTGCTAGTGTGGTGCGAAAGCGCTACTTTAAAGTTGTGAACGTGTTTTTAGTCATACCAGATAACTTTTTTTGTGTATTTGAAAAATAAATATAAATGTCACTAAACAAAAATGTAGCTCGAACATTTTTAGATACAAAAAAAACAAAACAAAGCATCATTTGGCATATTCCTCTGTAAGCCTCATGGTAATTCCAGTGTACGAAAAATGTTGACCATTTTGTACTAAAAGGTAGGTGCACCGTTTTTCCATTCAGATTAATAAAACAAGTGAATAAGATGAAGCGAAAGCGCTTCTGTCATCTTGAAGCGTGAACTGAACACTTCAGAGAGCACATCCAACATCAGTTCCGATTCACGAAAAGTAGGCCTGTATCAACAGTGTTGAACGATAATCCCGGACAACCATCTGAGTTAGAAATACGGAATGTATTTTTTCAATTGATCAGTGAAAAGCTACAGCTTCGATGATTTTCTTCCGACATTATTTCAGGATAGAGGCGACAATTTCTGGTGTGTCAATTAACCATTTTCGTTTTTACCTTCCTGTGAATAAATATTGAACGTTTTTAAAGACTGCATGTTGGACAGACATTGCCGTTGAATGTGTGTTGTTTACTTATGGATTCATGCATTTTTCGCGAAGGTGAAAAGTTTCGATCTATCCTACGAGACAGGTCATTTTCATTGTCTGGCTTTTTCTGTTGCAAAACGACTGATGAGAAGACAAAGACGATCCGGTCATTAAATATTCTTAAAGACATAGAATTAAGTCTCTTGTTCACGATGACTTTTGTTCATTTTTAAGGTCCTATGTAAACCAACATATTTCCTCCTGTATTACCAATAGACACTTTTACTTGTTTTCTATGTGCTTTTATTTTCTTTAATGATTGCTTAAGATCTTCAGGCGAATGCGCTTCTGATTTTGTTGACTTCATTTGTGAAACTGGCCGCGTTTGTATGTATACATCTATGTTTAATTAGTTCATTTATACTATTATAAGGAGAATAATACAAGCTAGTATTGGACATTTTCAGTTATGCGGTCGACTACATGTGTACAGTTTTCTGTGATTAGCTCTAAATAGAGTTGTACTCAATTATATAAAGAGGTGTTGTGGATTTCTGGAAGGAAACCGGGGGCGCTACAGTTATTTGAAAATCTCATGTATTTGCTTTTTTTGTATGGATACAGAAGACAAAGAAACAGAGCTGCCATGGCTTTGGCTATATCAGTTTCCGTCCTCACTAAGCAAGTCCAACTGTCCGTTTACGATAAAGCCTTGACATCTTTTGTAAAATCCACCGAAGACACCAATACAATTGTGTTTAACCAAATTCCCAAGAAACTCCTTGAAATGTGGAGCCGGCTTATCCTCCAAAAGGAGTCAGCCGCAGTAAAGTAAAGTAAAGTAAGTTTAACCAGTCGTCGAACAACATAACAAGACTACCTTCAGCCACAATGTTTTGTTGTTCGACGACTGGTTAAATACAGTGTGATTGGTGCTTATTTCAAGACGAGGAAAGCTCCTACACGCATACAGACACACACATACACGCCTACACTTACTAATCATTCTAAACAAGCTATATATATATATATATATATATATATATATATATATATATATATATATATATAGTCCTGGATATGAAGCAAATCAATCAGATTCGATTAAAATATTTGACTTATTATATACTGACGACATTTTGCTAAAATAGCTTGTTCTTAATTTATAAGATAAATAGATAAAGTTGTGACTATTTTATAATTAATTGTCTTCCTTTGTTTTCAGAATAATGTTGATTTTTTACTAAGATGTGGAAGAATAATTGTGGGGACAGGAAATAATTGACAGCGCATACCATACGTTATCTGTTTAAGGGAAAGTTGAAAAGTAAAATTTGTTTCTCATGGGAATATTTTGCTGATTGAACGTCTAAACATAATTTTGCTGCAATATTGGAAATTAGGTGGCATGTCTCTCTCCCTTTCCATATATATATATATATATATATATATATCAATGGAGCAACTTATCCTCCAAAGGAGTCAGCCACAGTAAAGTAAGTATATATATATATATATATATATATATATATATATATATTTATTTATTTATTTATTTATTTATTTTATTTTTTTATTCATTCATTCATTCATTTAAATCCAACAGACATTAAAAATGAATGCATTTTCACATCATATGTTTTTACGAGAGAATAAGCCTTCATTGTGACATTTCACGACAGACATGGTTACGATGTGATTAGTTACGTCAAACCTACAGTTTTGATTTGATGGCCGAAAATTGTACTAACGAATCGAGAATATTGGGTATGGATACTGGTCTATATGATGTGAATTAATAACGATCATTCCCTTACACGATATGGCAAAATTAAATACATGCATGTTAATATTAAAGAAATACTCTGGATACCTCTCTGTGATTGTGGCAGTTCAAATGCATAGTGTCAAATTCACCTAGATCACTGATTTCTATAGTTTATGAGGATTTAGAGTACACCTTAGTATAGTTTCCTTGACCAAACGGCGGTCTGGAAGCTGAAATTTCCAGATGGTTCAGTATGTTCGGACATCAGTACACACATGATGATCGAATCAGGTCGAAGCGCATCAACTGTTGTAGCTGTGAGAAGTTACGTAATCCTGCACGACTAATAGAATAGATATTGTGTTAGTACTTATTTCAGTTTCGGTAATGTGAAGTTAACCCTTTTTATCACTAGTCACTCGATAATCAAATCTATGTGTTCTTGGTGAGTATGTTATCTTTCTATGAGAGAAATTTTGCATAACCTTTTTGCGTCAAATATTCGCCGTCTCTTTGTCAAGTTGACTTGTCGATTTCTGTTCGTATTACTACAAAGCACAGCGTCGTAACTGTCTTTTCCTTTTAGCATCAATTTCATTTTTATTATTTATTATCGATGGAGACTTCTTGTTTCTCTCCTATAACTCCTATCACGTTTGGTCTTAGACATATTCGATTTGACTAAAGAAAAATTGTTATTCGAAATTCTTGGAGTTCTCTTAATACCTCTTTTTTCAAAGTTTTTTATGGTGTTTTAAACGGAACACGTTGCGCGACAGGGAATAGATTAATTACCTTATCCTTTTTGTGCCAAACAAGGTGTCTTCATTTTTAGTCCGAATATTCTGGCTTCCTGTTTCGGAGGCCTTTTTTAACAACAGGAATTCCATCTCACAAATAATTTGACAATTATCAAGTCGTGGTAAATTTAGTTCAAACTGTTTCATTTATACCTACGGTTATATGTCTTAAACATAAACATCTTTTCACTAGATAAGTGTGTATCTTTTATATATATATATATATATATATATATATATATATATATATATATATATATATATATATATAGAGAGAGAGTCTGCACGTATACACGCGTTACAGTGATCTAATGACATTGACAGACGATTTACTAAATAACTCTAGAGCGTTGTTCTACGGGGCTGCGCAGTGTGATCATCACATTTAGAATATCCACGGTTTTCATATAAACATCTGACCCATTAATTACTTACATATGTCAGTATAAACTAAGAATTGTATAGTGTAGAAAAGGCAATTCATCCAGTAGACCGGTTTTGTCCTTATTGGGAACTCATGTACTGGTCAGAATTTGCCGCGGGCAGGACTCGAACCTGGGCACGTCTGCTTCGGAATCGGGTGCTCTAACCACTGAGCCATCCTGTGAGCCATCAGCGGCTCTACTGGATGAATTGCCTTTTCTACACTATACAATTCTTAGCTTATACTGACATATTTAAGTAATTAATGGGTCAAGTTTTTATATCAAGACCGCAACCTTGATTATAATAATTGTTATCACCACCCGCGTAACCAATGTTCGTTTAATTATCCACGGTTTTCTTTCGTGGGTGGTAGATTTGCACTATCAGTTCCGCAAAGATCCGATTGATCCGCATTTCCAAGTACGCATCTTCATGGTGGCTGGGCGCTGATTGTCCCTTCCTACCGAAGGTTTAAACATCGTTCAAACTAACCACTGGAAATGAGGCAAGATCTAATCTTCTTGATAACCCTATTCCATGCCCGTGATCAGTGTAATTTCACCTGGACGAGGGTGCACGTGCATTAACTGATTTCTTCTGAATCCACAATAAACGCGTGCATATACACACATGACAGTATGCATCATTAGATCACTAATTTCAGTTCTATGGATTAATACATTCAGACACATGATAAGTTCAGATTTTCTATTATCAAGGAATGGGATTTGCGTCCAATGTCTCAGAAGAAAAGTTTTTTGCGTCAAAGGCCAGTTGTTTCATAAATAAACCAATTTTATATAAAATTTACGCCAAACTATTTGTTTTCGTGTGTAAGTGTACGTTTTCACCTCTGAACTTGCGTTTTTCGCTTTCCTGTGTGGCAAAGTGGCTCAGTGGCTTGACTTATAGATTCAGAAAAAGAAGTATCAAGGTTCGAGCCTTGTTCGCGGCAAAATTCTGGTTAGCTGTGGAGGACGAAACTGGTCTACTGGATGAATTACCTTTTCTACATTTTACAATGCCTACGTTTTACGTATATATATATATATATATATATATATATATATATATATATATATATATATATATATATATATCATGGGATTGGTGTTTATACCGCGGTCGCAGTCTTCATTTAAATAATTGCTTTCACCATCCACACAAAAAAGTTTGTACATTTATATAAATGTGTTCAGCTATTTCTGAAATATTCTTTCCCTTAGCCTGTTTTGTTTCGTCTAGTGTGCTCCTGAATTCGCTTCGTTAGTAATCGGCCAGTTCAATTTAAATTTCAACGTTTACAAACTCGGTATATATATTATATATATATATATATATATATATATATATATATATATATATAGTGAGTTAGCTTTGCAGTCGCAATGTTGAAGACCTTATATGAGATTTCACTTTCCATTCATGCTATCTTTGGTTTATCCTTCTGATCATATTGGAACTAATTTGTCACTAGTTACGCAACACCTAATGCAAACTCACTGGCGAATTACAGTTAAATACTGTTTGTTGCGAAGAACTAATATATATGCAAGTATGTATTAGGTGTTGCGAATCTAGTAACAAATTAGTTCAGTTGTGACCAGAAGGATAAACCAAAGGCAGCATGAACGGAAAGTATAATCTCAAACACATTCGATTCGTGCTTACTGGCGACTCATCAGTAGGCGCCGGTATTACGTCCTTTAACCACTATATTTTGGTCAAGTATGTGGGATAATAGGACATTCTTGACCAAAATATATAGTGGTTAAAGGGCGTAATACCGGCTCCTACTGATGAGTCGCCAGTAAACACGAAACAAATGTAATATCATCACAGGTGAAATTCTTAGTTCCGAAATTTTTTTTCTCACGAAGTGCGTTACTTGGCTATTGATAGTTTTATCTTTATTTGATCGATTTACGTAGTGGTTAAGACTTGGATTGCTACCCAGCTTGTAACTGATTCTAATCTCATTTGCATTCTTGATTACTGCTGACGAGTTTTCCAATGAATAATTAGTCATGCTATAGTAAATGAATTGTCTTTCAAGTGGACTTCTATTATGGGGCTCCTGAAAAACTGTTGTGCTTATTCAGCCGGTATGGCTTTTCAATTCCTTGGTATTCCGCCGTTTTTTTTTGTTCAATCCAGTGGTTTGTCTCAAATGTTAAGGCATGTACTTTTGTACGATTATTCACAAAATGATCTGATTGACGTTAGATGTTGTGCGCTTAAATAATAACCTTGAATGTTAGAATATGTGCTGAAACTCGATAAAATTGATCATAATTTTGATTGACCTTAAGTGAGAGAGTTGATTGACAGATATATGTTGGTGTTTCTGAATTCCAGCTTTGTGGAAGCCAACGTCTTGAGTTGTCGAACCATCCCAGCGTGGTTCCACAAATAATTCACTTGCTGAAATTTATTTTGAACACCTATGTTTGAACTGTAAAAAGCACTCGAATGCGGATTTCTAATTGGGATTAATTATTTATTTTTAGTTTTCATTCTCTTCGATAGTCTTCCTTGTGTTTATTGTACGTTTGTTTTAATTCCGTCGCCACCAATTTAACACTGAGAGTAACTACGCAGTATTGCAGAACTTAAGGTCACGTAAAATAATAGAAGATGGCTGTATTCCGATAATATTGAAAAAGTGCATTCTGAAGGTGCCTGTAGGACTCACTAGCACTGCCGGTTGTCAGGCCGGATATTTCTATATCTTAAAATAATGAAAAATTTGGAAAATGCTTTCATTCAAATTCTATTGTCCCACATTCCTTGACTAAATATATAGTGCGTATAGAGCGTAATACCGGCTCCTACCGATGAGTCGCTAGTAAGCACGAAACGCATGTGTACACGACACTATACCTCACGTTCATCCTGGCCTTGGTTTATCCTTCTGTTTTGATTGTAACTAATTCGTTACTAAGTGCGCAAAACCTAACACACAGGTGTCTATATATTAGTTTTCCGCAATGAAAAATAGATAAATATTGCAGCCTGTTTGCTTATTTCTTAAATCAAGTTTGCGAGCTTAAAGTAAACACCAATTCCATTGTATTTAACCAGTCGTCGAACAACATTACAAAACTACCTCCAGCAGCAACGCACTGACGCGTTTCGACCTTCCATGATCATCATCAGAGTACGACGGCAAACTGACTGTCGAAGATCAAACCGCATTGAATATATATGGAAATCAAATTTAGATATGCGGCTCTCACCCCTAACAGTCTCGCATACATTGAACTTGACTAGAAATGATGATCATGGAAGGTCGAAACGCGTTAGTGCGTTGCGGCTGGCGCTAGTTTTGTTATGTTGTTCGACAACTGGTTAAATACAATGGGATTGGTGTTTTCTTCAGACTGACAAACTTAATTTGAAGAACTTTTACCACCACCCGCGCTATCAATTATTGTTAAATTGTTTGCTTATTTATTGCGATTCACTGTTATCAATCCTGTCACTTGCGAATGGTTAATGTTGCTGTTATTTGATCTCTTTGATTCCGATGGTATCAGGCATGACATTGTTATAGTTCTCCTCACGTAACATCCTCTGTGCACGTAACCGATAAAATGCATGTATTTGACTTGACCAAAGTCACTTCAAATCATTTACAATAATACAATAATACAATAATGAAGCTTTACACTCGTTTACTAGTTTAACTAATTATTCCGCATTATCTAAACCTGGGGGTAAATTCATGCTCAATTTTATATATATATATATATATATATATATATATATATATATATATATATACCAAAGAACTGGAAATATTGAATCTATGTCTAAATAGTGCGACTCTCGTTGATTACACACTAAAAACTGAAATTATTACGGAGGCAGAGAAGGTTGCATGTCTCTTTTGAGATAAAAAAAAGGGGGGAAAGTAGAATGTAGCCAGACTTCGTAAATTTTGAGGTATAATTTCATGAATTAATCAGATATCAATGCATATGCAACGCGAAATTCTAATGGAGTGTAAATAGGCATACTAAGATCTATAACATTGGTAAGTTGATTTGAAATATTGAGATGTTGAGTTGAACAGACTTCAGAATGTAATTAAACGAACATTGGTTGCGCGGGCGGTGATAACAATTATTATAATCAAGGTTGCGATCTTGATATGTAGAAAAGTCAATTCCTTCAGTAGACCGGTTTCATCCTTATTGGGAACTCATCGCGGACCGGTCGCGGAAAATTCTGGCCAGTACGTGATGAGTTCCCAATAAGGACGAAACCGGTCTACTGAAGGAATTGCCTTTTCTACGCTATACATATTTTAGTTTTTACTGACATATGTAAGTAATTAATGGGTCAGTTGTTTATATCAAGACCGCAACCTTGATTATAAAAATTGTTATCACCACTCGCGCAACCAATGTTCGGTTATTTATATAAATGTTCATTTCAATACCACTTCCCCATGTAGTGTGGTGTCTGTTTAGTAATGACAGATTGGGGATGGTTAGTTGGAACTTTGGGTCTAAATGGATGCTATATGAGTTCCACCTAAAGGAAAAATAGACTAAACAAGTTACATTAGTTAGTATATAACTGAAAATTGTGTGCAGTGTAATGTGCGGCAGGATGGCTCAGTGGTTAGAGCACCAGATTCCGAAGCAGACGTGTCCCGGTTCGAGTCCTGTCCGCAAATTCTGGCCAGTACTTGATGAGTTCCCAATAAGGACGAAACCGGTCTACTGGATGAATTTCCTTTTCTACACTACGATTCTTAGTTTATACTGACAAAATGTAAGTAATTATTGGGTAAGGTGTTTATATCAAGTTAGCAACCTTTATTATATTAGACTTAAGAATATGTTCATTAAAATTTAATATCCACGAAAAATGGCATAAAACAAGATAGTAAGACGGTTTAACGAAATTTTATTCGAAAACAGATCGAGTAAAGCGTATACTTATAGCAACATCGGGTTCCAAATTTTTGGTAAAATTATGTCATTAGCTACATGAGGTATCCGAGCGGTATAGAAACAAGCGTTCATCTTGAGAGGTAAGCACCAAAAATGTAAAGATAAGGTAGAACAGTTTGAAAACATGGCAGCTATATGCTATACCTGACAAAGAATGCAACCCTATGTATGTGGGAGGCTATGAGCCAATTAAAAATTAATAGACTAAAGCATAGAACAACGTGGGTAGAAAATGTTGTAGACACAGAGATCAGATGAGGCTAGGCGCTCTCGGGAGGCTGGTCATCAGCTGGAATAGAAGGGCTGTGTGCACACCGATGAAGCGGATTGCCAGGTGTTCGTAAACTCCAACAAAAAAGATTTGAGCACGGCGGAGGCTGTTGTATGCAAAACTCGTAATCCCCATCAAAATAATTAAGAGCAGTTTGTACATGATTGGAGTATAAACTGGTTTACTGGTAGTGTGTGTGTGTGTCTGTTTGTGTGTGTTTGTGTACGTTTATGCATTTGCGTTTTCCATTTCCTGATTGTTGTTTATTGTCTGTGTTTAATCCAACTTTGTTCCACTTATATTTTAAATCAAGCTTGCGAGCTTGAAATAAGCACCAATGCGATGTATTTAACCAGTCGTCGAACAACAACTTTCAGTCACATTTTACTTTCCAAAAGTGACTATAAAATACTATATATTAGAGTCAAGTTGAATTCTGACGAAAACTGCTTTTTATACCTTCCTTATTATAAATTTATACTGCTATGAGTTATTTATTTCTTAATGCAATTTACATCACGATATGCCTCGTTGTAGAATTACCAAAGTAGTTATGGATTCGCGATAAATAGTTTTATATATATATATATATATATATATATATATACATATATACATATATATATAGAACAGCTATATTTTCATTTAAATAAATCAATCGTTCGTCAAGTATGTATGTATGCTTCTGTTTTTCAAACCATTTTAGTCTGATTTACTACAAATTTAATTTAATTTCCTTAGCTAATATTTTAGAACTATTTCATCTTATCCGCCGTTTGATGTAACAATCGTCATTTTATTGTTTCTCTTAGCTTGAACATCTGATTTATCAATGTATTTAGTCATAAATTTTATTTTCATCTAGGTTACGGATTTCCCTCTTTCATCTTCTTTGTCAATATCTCGTAATCGATATTCTTTAAATATTTTAAATAGTATGTGCATCATACTAAGGACCAGTTTAACATTTTATATTCAGTCGCTTGCAACTTCATCACTATGCCTTAAACTTTAATTCGGTCAAATAACTTACTTATGAATTGCTAGACTCTAAAACGAATGCCATAGTTTCACACCCACGCTGTGAAATTTACGGGAATCAACTTTTCCAATTAGCGAATTGCATTCGCCTTCTTAATAATGTTTAGTTTATACCGTCTATGTATAAAAAATAAATCTCTCATATATATATATATATATATATATATATATAATATTTAGGCCCTCTTGTATGCAACAAAACTGCTCTTAGTAGAGCTGTTGATGCTTAGTATAACTCAAGCGGCAGTCTATTTTATAAAAAAAGAGTTGGCAAATGGCACAAGTCGTTAATTACGTAATTGTGAGAACTTGGATTGTAAGGCATAGTTAGTCATAGCGAACATTATTGCAGCACCAACCTTGGTCTCGTAGAGCTGTGTGAACCACGGCTCTTTGCATTTAGTAGCTTGACTAGCTGCATAGCTGTTATTTTGCGCAACCAATACTTGCTTAGGTGAGGATATTCAGTGATTTAAAGAAATTTCTGTAGCTTGGCATTTTAAACAGTCTCCTTCATGATATTCCAAATCAATTGCCATATTAAAAGGGTTGTATATTTGATGAAAATCCACTTGTGGCATACAAGTAACGAGTCGGTGTGCAAAGACGGAAGTCTAACCTTGTCGTTAACAACGACGCGTTCGGCCAATTAATTAGCATTTACTAGAGGCTAACTGCGTCGTGCATGCTATTCCACACAAAGGCAATCTGTTTAAATTTATGCATTAAAATCTGATGTGCTTCCATATTCTACCAAAAACATTCCTATTTAATCTCAATTCTCCATTTAATTATTAGGGCTTACTGCTTCACGTGGATCATTGCAAGGTGATGATACAAACTTTGTTGTTATCGAATTGATATAAACTCTATTTGCATCATTTTGCCAGTTCTGAAAACTATCAATGAAGAACATTTTCTATAGCTGAAAGTCGGCAGCATACAAATGGACCAGTGGTATTCGGGTTCAATTATGTCTGCAAACTTTTTTATGTAAATCTGAGTCCTGGTAATTTTCGTGGTAATAGTCTGATTAGCCTAATAAGACTAAATTGTAACTGAGGTTTTCAAAGATTTTCATTTGTGTAGTGTGGCATTTATGATAAGATATGTAGTTGATCGAATTTTACTAGCGCTCTGGAAGATATGACATGATATGTTCAACAGTAATTTAAGAGGTCATATTTCGATTTACAAGAAATCTGAAGGTACGCGAAATGACAACAGTGCTGTCATTTACTTGACCTTGTAATTGCGGTGTTTTTGTTTGATTGGTCGGACGTAATTTGAATGTCACCAAGAAAGTGTCAATCTATTAATAGTTGAAATGTTCAGAATATTGATGCAGACTGTTTTCCCGTTGTGTTAGGCTTTGCACAAAGCTGAGCTAAAAGTAAACATTCGCGCTAAATCAGTGAAAAATAGTTCGTTGTGCATAGAATTCCAGGCGGTAGGCCGCCAAGCTGGTACCTTTGGCTGTAAAACATGACGCCAACTAGACAGTCAGCTGACCAGGATTATTAAATAGATACAGCCGTTGCCAGTTGGCCTCCTTCAGCGCACCACCAGCCTCAAATGACAATTCTTCTATGTGTCCATTGCCTCCTTGTCTTCATCGAGAAACTCTCTAGTAGAATCCAATCAGCTTTAGTAATCGCCGTTTTAACTACTGGGCTACCACCACATATATCTCTACTTTATATATATATATATATATATATATATATATATATATATATATATATATATATATATATATATATATATATATATATATAGTGCAGTCTCAAATGGGATCTCAAATTTTTTACTCTGATACTGCAATTACATGCAAAAGACGATTCTTCTTGAGTTGCAAAGAAGCTGGTGATTCTGCGATTTATCCCTGTTGCAGCCGAGAAACAAAAATATGTTTAAAAAATACTTCTAAGATTCAATAATAACAGTGTGCTATGACCATGTTGACTTCACCTTTATTTGTTGGGCCGTTAATGCGGATTCCTTAAGAATGTCCTGAAAGTGTGTCGTTCAGCCGAGACTTAATTATCTCCAACTCTGCACTCAGTGTTCATTTGTGCATACAATACTCTTAGTTTCCCAATCTTTCAGAAGCCATTTGAGTCAAAGATGGCTATTGCTACACGCCATGGGACGAGTCTTGCAACTATGTATTTTTTTAAAAATATCTCGCCTTTTCATATATTAATAGCAAAGTTTATTACAAGCATATAATTAAATTACAATAAAACTGTTAGGCTTAGTAATTCTGCAAGAAGAAAGTATCGAATTCTTCAATAAAGACGATTTTATTCTTTTCACGTCACCAAAGTTTATTCCGCTCCCGATACGGATGGCTATTATTCGCTAGTCGTCACGGTTGAAATATTTTTTGGCTTTTTAAGTGATTAACTTCCCTACCAGATAGTTGGTAATATGTGCGTGTCAAGTCTTTATATGGAGGCAATCGTTAGAACAGTTAAATACTGTTTGTTGCGGAGAACTAACATATGTGCAAGTATGTATTGGGTGTTGCGAACCTAGTAACAAATTAGTTCACTTGTGACCAGAAGGATAAGTCAAAGACAGCATGAACGGAAAGTATAATCTCATGCACATTCGTTTCGTGCTTACTGGCGACTCATCAGTAGGAGCCGGTATTACGCCCTTTAAACACTATATATTTGGGTGAGGAATGTGGGATAATAGGACGATACAATCTGCAATAGTGAAGCTAACATCATATAGTCTACAACAATGCGACTTCAACGCTAACTCACACTATATAATATACATACCGACTCTGTCAAGGATACTAACACTATGACTATTGTGTTAGTAACCGTTACGAACATTATAGTACCGGAAAGGTACATGGTACTAACACTATGGCTTCCATGTCGGTACATGGTACTAACATTATGGATATCAATGTATGCTATAGTTCACCGAAATTGAGAATTAAAACTATTTCTGAACACCTGTTACTCCAGTAAATCCATACACTCTGGCCTTGATCGTTATCAGTTATCACATTTCGCGGTAAGCATGACATCAGTCAATTCAATATATAAGAGTTAAATATTGTGTGTTGCGGAGATCTAATATATATGCAAGTATGAGTCGGCAGTATGCACGAAACGACTTTGCATGAGATTATACCTTCTGTTCATGCTGTCTTTGGTATGCTTTACAGACTTGGATAATATATTATATAGAGTGAGTTAGCGTGGAAGTCGCATTTGTCGAGACTATATGATGTTAGCTTCACTAATGCAGATTTACACATTCGTCTAGGAGATTGTACCGTCCTATTATCCCACATTCCTCACCCAAATATATAGTGGTTAAAGGGCGTAATACCGGCTCCTACTGATGAGTCGCCAGTAAGCACGAAACGAATGTGTATGAGATTATACATTCCGTTCATGCTGTCTTTGGTTTATCCTTCGGGTCACAACTGAACTAATTTGTTACTAGGTTCGCAACACCTAATACATACTTGCATATATATTAGCTCTTCGCAACAAACAGTATTTAAATATTCGATTTGTCAGCAAGTGCGTTTCGAGGCAAAACTGACCGGCTCTGTCGTGAGTGCCTATTCTTTATTAAGATTTTTCTCTTACCGTCTCTAATCTTTTGTAATTTCAACTTTCGTTTACCTGTCGTTTACCCACCCATTCATGTAACTCCGTTGTCCTAATGCCGTGTCTATCCTGACCTGACCTCCCTCTTTCAAACTTATCGACGGTGACTCGCAATTCCAATTGCTGGCCAATGGTCTTTCTTGTCTACACGCACACACACACATCCGATCATCCGCTTTCCTGGCTTGTTGCCTGCGTGCCTGCGTGACTGCCTGCCTACCTGTCTGCCTACCTGCCTGCCTGCTTTTCTGATTTATTGACTTCGTGGCAGGTTAACTGTCCGCCCGTTCAGCCAGTGTTGGTTTCTGCCTGTTACGCGGTAAGGCGTTGCATTATGTTGTCTATCCGCTACTTTTTTGTCTTCCTGTGCAGCCAATTCTCGCTCCCTATCTTTCCACATCGATTGTCTATCTATGCTTATGTTTATGAATTTTCACTTTTGTTGATACCCCGATGTATTTATGTTCTATTTAGTGATACATTTATGTTCTAATTTCGTGGTGTATTTTTCGTTGTTTGTCACTTGTACGCATGCTCAATTAAACAGTGTTCGTATGGCAAGGGAGATTTATGTTGCTTTGTTTTTTACTAACTGTTTAATTTCTGATTTTTTAACGTTTTTTTCAATTGGCTTCTTGGCTTACATGGTCTATCATACCTGGATCAGATTTCACCTGTCAATTAAATACATTTAACATTGCGTTGGTTGACTGAATATTATACCCCATCGGTCCTCCTATCCGTGCAACTTGTTTATTGCCTATTCAAATCTGACTAAATATCTTTTTTCTTATCGATCTGAAGATCTATCATTATTTTGAAGTCTCAACTTATCCTCCTGTCTACGTATAAACACAAATATATATATACACACATTTCTTGCTTTTCTATACATTTATTAATGTCTCTTTTCTCCCTGTGTCAATTTTACTGCCTTTAACTTTTCTATGCTGTTTATTCTTTTTCACTCTACTTTTGACATTCACACACCTTTATGCGTTTTGCATCAACTCGCATATTAATGTAACCTCTGACGATTATATACGTGTACGTATGAGTAAATATATGTGAATTTGTGCAATGGTTTTCTGCTTGTCTTTGCTCTGGCCTACCAAATGTTACCGTTGCCTCTTACAGGTTCGTTACATTGAAGACAACGTATCTGAGGAGCAGATACTGCGTATAACCCAGTGCTGAGAATAGAGTCTACCATTTTCTGTCTGCCAATTGGCAATCAGTCTAGGATTTAAACAACCCGTGAATGCACGCATGTTGACGTCAATTCTAGAAATTAAGTTTGCAATCTTGACATTAACACCAATCACATTGCATCTAACCCTTTGCACAACATAGCCAAACTACTGTCTTTCACACGTATCACTATCATGCTCTGATCATGATTATGGAATGTCGAACGCATCAGTTTGTGTGTCGTATGGTAGCTCTCTTATGTTGTGCGGTTGGTAAGCCACAATTTTATTGGTGTTTATCTCAAGCGCGCAAACTTGATTTATTGCATTGACTTAAGCCGAGAACCAATGCAATTTTCCAACTAGTTGTAAACTTTTGTAACAACAATCGGCCGGTGTTAAGTCGTCAAACACGTCACCACTCGTGAAGACAAGTTTGTTACGATAAACGATTTGAAATTATAATTGCGTATCTAGTTTTTGACAGTGCAGTTTGTTTTCTTCAACAAAACTGGGAATATAACATGTAGCTTATTGTTGTGGATATTTACGTGTAACAAATGAGAATCTATTTGTCATCTTTCAAACTTGCCATTACAGTATCCTCTCTTGGTGAATGAGGTTTGTGCACAATTTGCATTTATTTTGGCGCCTTTTGAAGTGATTTATCGGCAGAATCTCATCTCTATAAAATGAGTCAAATTAATTGAACTAATGAAATCAAAACCCTTGATCTGACTTTAATTGGCGTCAGACTGCGTGCCATAACCCTTTGTCTATTCCCTTTGTTCTAGTCATTATTCTTTATCCATTTTATTGATAATAGCCGCGCCAGTGTATTATTTTCATAGTTATTCTAGTCAATCAACAAGTTTTTCAAATGCCCTCAATATTTTTTTTAGAAGTAGTCACATTTTTCTAAAAAAATACATTTAAGAAAAAACGCGTAAAGTGGTTTTATTGTTCAACTATACTCAGTAATTTTGTGTTTGAATGAAATAATTTGGTGTTTTTTTCAGTATATTACTTAATTCAACGCATTTATTTCGGTTGCGTCTAGCCTTTACACCATTTTCCACCTCTCGTTTTAGTGGCTTGTCATGATAGTGATCATGATTAGAATAATTTAATCTGCGGAACGGCTCTACACCATTCCACTGCCTCGCTTTATTGTATCATTTTTATTCAGATTAAGCTTCTTCACACATGAAACTAAAAGCAATGAAGTTTTAGTCGATCGAACAACATTTTTTATGTACGTCGTGCGAATGTATTCATTTGTATATGTTTTCAAGCATGTACGTGTTTGTGTTTTGATTATCTGGTAGGTAATTTTACTTTGATTATGATATAATTTACCTTGTTATCTTTGTCAGTTAATGACACTTGCCTACCTCTGTTCTCATTCTGTTTCTTTGTTCAACAATGTACATAATTGTAATTAGCAGCTTCAGAATTTTAATGCTTTAATTTTATTTAGTTTTCAATACGGATTTTCTGTGCTTATTGTTTTGCTTATAATTAGTTAGAAAATTTGCATGATTGCTTTATACTGATTTCATGTCTCTCAGAGATTCATTGTAGCTCAAGATTTGCATCATTACAGTTGTTTTAATTAAGTGTTTAATCAATTTGTATATTCTCCTTCTGGTCATATTCCTCTTAATCTTCGTTATTAATTATATATATATATATATATATATATATATATATATATATATATATACACATTATCGATGTTTAACCTCACTAATTATTTAGAAGGAATATAAACTCAGTCGTTAAAGGTATTTAATAAATATGTTCAAATATTTAAAATGTCATCTTGGTGTAATATTTAGATTAATCTAAACTTCACAAAATGTTAATTTACACGTCGAGAATACAGGGTTTTCCAAATTAACGAGTGCAAGTTTGCTAAGATTGTTTTATATCTGACACATGCATGGATAGCTTTGGCTTTGCATTGGTGAGTTATTCAGTGTCTATTTGTGTCTCCTGTCTTCTATTCGTCTGACATGATCATCTTTTAAATGTAGATTGCGAGCTTTAATTGATCACCAATCCTATAACATCTTTTTTTACCTGATCTGCGTTTTGACTAACGCAGTTGTTCTTTTTCCATTAGTTTTCTTTCTTTGCCAGAATATTTTGGCTGCCTTTATCGGTAGCTGAAATATTTTAGTAAAGAAGGAAAACTGCTGCAAAAAGAACAACTGCGTTAGTCAAAACGCAGATCAGGTAATTTCAATTAATCCAGTTTCGCAAAAAAATTTTTTTTCCTAATACATCCTACCGGGCCCACAACAGCAAAATCTGGTCCTTCGTTTAGTGGAAGCTAGTTGCATATCTAGGTTTATCAAGCAGTCTTGCTAAGAACAATGTGCACATTAATTTGTGTGGCCAAATTTTTTCTTGTTCATTTATTTTGGTTCTGCATTTTGCCACGTGCGCCCAACTACTTTCTCTGTTCTTCACAAAGCTAGGTCTGACAAATTGATAAATTTTTATGAGGCAGTCTATATAAACGAGCAAGAACCTCATAACAATTGTGGTATATAACTGGCCGCGAATAAATAGAGGCAACACTTGTATTCAGGTAGCACAGCAAATTTCATCAATGCATATGTCGTCAATTGTAGCATTACCAACGAAAGTGAAAAAAATGGGATGGGCTAAAAACAGATGTGCCGCGAGGCGAGAAAAAAATAAAATGAACTGACAAGAAGTAGAATCTGAACAATTATCCCCAAATACACAATCTCGGTTAGTGCAGAGCCAAAATAAACAAGCAATAAAAATCCCTGCACAATAAACAAATGTGCACATTTTCCTCAAACAAACGTTTTACTAGCTGACACTAAACGAGTGCCTAGGTGTCAGACAACTGGTAAACGAGTAACATAAACGGACACATTTTACAATTTCTCAATGTAAAACCCAAACCATTCACATATGTGATATATAGCACAACCTCAATGAACTTAAGTTAATTCCTTTTGGATAACGATGCATTCTCAACGTGTAATCTGAGCTTTTATGTAGTTAAGCTTATGTGAAATATCTTATCAAAAACTAACCAAAAATATTTACGAACGCATCTACTATTATCAATTGAGCGAAAGTGGTTTTCGCCCCGTTGACTATATATATATATATATATATATATATATATATATATATATATATATATATATATGGTTGTATACATTACTAATTTTATTTACTTCATATATAGGCTTTTTTAATATTGTAAACTATTCCAAGAAAATCACGCAAATAATTCTTTGTGTTAGGTGTCTTTCAATAGTATTCCTTTTTTCTTTCATTGAATTCACTTTTGGTTGGGATTTTTCTGAAAAGTGGACACGATGCCCGTTTTTTCTGCCGTTAAATGTCTAATCCGCAGGCTGTACTTACTAATTACTATTTATACCTATTGTATTCATAAAATCAGAAAAATTGTGATATCATTTTATATTAATTTCTCTAAGCGCCCTGTAATTCGCTGGTATGTTTTATTTTTTATCTTCTGCTTTTTAGATGTTATGCCCCATAGTTATTGTTCCTAAAATTGATTCAATCCTTATTGATTTATATATATATATATATATATATATATATATATATATATATATATATATATATATATATATATATAGAGAGAGAGAGGTACATTGTTATATATTGTTCATTCAAATGAATTTGCATATAGAACTATTACAACATTTATTGTCCTTGAACTGCTGTTATGTATGTACAGAATACGCACTAACTTTTTAATTGATTGTTCTTGTCGTTAAGGATTCCGTAGGTTTTCTAGCTAAAGCGCGTTTTTCAGAGAAATTTTTAACTGCATGGTTAATTTAATTTACCTTTGAAGTGTAGTTATATTTTACATTGGTTCACTTGGTCGGCTGGTAATAGACTGTAATGTTGCTTCAGATGAACAATTTAGAATCAAATTTGTGAAATTCAAATGAACATCTGGCCTACAGATGATTCAGTACTTTAAAACACCTAGATGGTGGATGGATATGTTTGACTGGTGTTTATTTTGAGTAGGTAAACTTGATCCAAATATTAGTCACTCATATCTGTGCAAGGGAATGAAGTCCGATTTTTCAGTTTGTGTCAGTTATTGGGCCATTCACAAACAGGGATGTGTGTCCAAACTGCGCGAAATGGCGAGATATCTGCCCCAGTCTCGTCGGTAGTGGGAAATCTCGATTACATAGTCTTGAAATCAATTTAAGCTAATAATACTGATCCTGCTAGCTTATAGCCCACTTGAACTCTTTTTCAAACGAGCATCATTTTATATTTAAATTTAAATGTTTCAATCTTTTTTAACAGATTATTCAATTGATTTTTCTGAGTTCAACACGGAACGAGTGGTTCGTTAGTACACTTTATATAAATATTTTTGTTAGGCCAGTGGTATTCTCCTTCTTTGCTTCTAAGCTTTCAATCCGGAGACCTACACTTATTGTATAATTTAATATTCCAAACAAAATTTACGATTTAAAATTTTAACATTTACTGTTAAACTTGTTTCATCAACATCGTTATCTTCAGCATCATCATCATCATCCAAACAGCATTAAATACGTATGATTTACTATTGCTTCAAGCCGCACATAATCAATAACTGATCAATAAGCGTGCAATGTAATGAAAGCTGAGGTGGGGTTATTGTGTTTACGTGTGATCTAGCGTAGTTATACAATCCACAAATTATTATGAATAATTCATAGCTATGAGATATTGAAGCACCGTACTGTCATGATGTCGTTTTGTATATATGCATTAATATATATGCATTTATATATATATATATATATATATATATATATATATAATATATATATATAAATTTCACAATATTTTCATTTATTTGTCATTGCTATTGATAAATTTGCCATCCTTTGGCAAGTGAATTCTTTAAAACCTTAAAATGATATTTAGCATTCTTTTAAAAAATACGAACACTTCGATTTGTATTGTCTAGTGCTAAATTATTATGAATTGTTCGTAACGGAAATAGAAGAACATATCCCACATATATTTTACGATACATAATACAAAGTGAATCAAGTCGCGCGTGATTGGTTAATGTTGAGCTTGTTGAGAGGCCGCTGGTTCTGTCCGGTGTGCCTGGTCTTTCGCGCTGTTCGATCGCACCCGTTTCGTGTTTTCGTCTAATTGGAAGTACTGATATTGAAAGTGGCATCCCTTTCTTACTAGGAATTAATCGGAATAAGCCAACGCTAATTCAAATAGGCTCTGAAGCCGATTTTGAGATCTCGGAGTCATAACGTCGGCCCAACGCGAGAAAGTACAGCGCCATGAGGATGTGGGCCATTTCAGATTATTATTATTATAGACATGTTCTTAGACGAAATTGGATATCATGTTGCTAGACGTTATTATGGCTACTGATCACATAAGTTCTTCTAGTTAAAACAGAGGAAAATAACATACACACTCACATGTATTCCTACTTAACTGTTTGGTTAATATGTGCTCTATTACATTATAGAAAATATCGATATCTGAGCAAAGCTGGTATAAAATAATACACACAAAAATTAACTGTACTTTTCAGTCCTGTTTAGTGGTCAAACAACTATCAATACCGAACTTATAGCAGCCAAGTTAACCTATTCGAATTTAGTATCTAGTACAAAATAATCGATTGAGTTGCGATTCTTACCTTGAGTAGACACATTTAACATCAGTATTTGCTGTAAACTTTATATGAAGCTTTGAGCTTTACTGTTCTCATCTTTCGCTTAGTTAATATTGCTTAGTCAGTTAGGTGATCACTGATCGCTCCGAAGGAGACAGAAACTAATTTTTAAACGTCTGTCTAATCTGAATTAAAACGAACCCAATTTATGGAAACTTTTCTGAACACTTAACAAGACTTTCGTCAGGTGAACATGAAGGCGTTTTCCCCTTTTCTTCGTCTATATCGTAATTCTACACAAAGCTATCAAGTGAGCATCGAGCAACGGGGAATATGTGGAAAATAATTCTAGAAAAGCTAGTCAGTGGATCCATATATATATATATATATATATATATATATATATATATATATATATATATATATATATACAATTCAATCCTCGCTAGTCACTGAATTTTAAAATTTGCTGTTTAGATGTGGGAGGATATGCCATAGTTAGTATGACAAAATGGTTGAACCCAATATATGCATTGGGTTTGTGCTCACTGACTCACCAGTAGGTGTTAACGCCATGTGTAATTGTCATTATAATTGGTCAAAAACTGTGGGATAGAAAAGCTTTTGATTCCTTCATTTCTTTACCACTGATAGAACACAAGTGTGATGTTACACGTGGTTCCAAATCCTCTACTAATGAGTAGCCAATAAGCGCGAAAGTCACGCACTATTGGTGTTAGCGTATTCAATTCTCTTTGCTTTATATATTCTCATATTTTGCGAAATATTATATTAATAATATTATTGTGCACGACAAGGTATTGCACAATTGCCCTCTCTCTGTTTATCTGAACAACTTTATTGAACTCTTTTGTCAACATTTTTGCTCGGGATATTTGAGTATTCATTGTAGAGCAACTTTGTCAATTGAAAATGAGTATCGACATATCTACAAAGAGAAAGAGAGAGACTGGCAGAGATACGATCCTTGAAATGTTTTTAATAAGATTGTGATTGGGAATATTTTCATGCTCGCATTAGATTGCCTGCCAATAAGTGGTTATTGCTTGTATGTTTGCTTATCTGAATGTTAGTTAAACAAATAGATTTGTTCCAATACAAACGATTTTTGTTAAATAAGCTGATATTCACGATTGCTTTGGAGTTTTCGTCTCATGATGTTTACTCAAGATTGACATTGCGGCCAGTAGGCATGTTAATTTATTAGTTGTTTTTGTTTGTCGATGCCGTATTTAAAATGAACATATATGAGCGGCATTAACTGGACTAAATTTGTTTAATAACGTCTGTTGCTACCAGTTTCTGTACCACAATTTTGGAGTGCTAAATGGTCATTTTGATGATTATATATATTAACTAGTTTGTGCATAATTTCTTCGTCATTTAAAAAATGTTTTGCTAGATTTACTCAAAGCTTAACACTGACTGTGTTTACCTTGTCGATTTGAACTAAATTCTGTTATTTTTAAATTTAAAAGTATTAACAAAGTTTTTATATTACTTATCTAGATATATAATAATTAACTAATTACTATTGACACATGATCTTCTTGACGTTAATAACTGGCCGAAACGAATTTACTTTTCAAATAATCTTTACACATACTTTTGGATTCTCGCAATGATATTGTCTGATAATTATGGAACCTGATTCTAGCGTATTTAAAATCTTTGGAATTGGTTTGGTTTCATCAGTCACATTTTATTCGTAAATTGTTTCTATATAGTAATATATGTAATAGATTTTATGGCAGAACTTAAATTACATATATAAAGAAAAAGACCAATCTATTTGATATAGTCATATATATATATATATATATATATATATATATATATATATATATATATAAAAAAATATATATATATATATATATATATTTACAGAGTAGTCGCGATCTCATAGGAGAATCGGTTAAAACGGTACTGATTTAAATCTTCTGAGAGAATAGATGTTGATGCCAGGTACAGCTTTATGTTCCGCAATTAGACGCGGGCTAGCAGCCTTTTTAGTCGTTGTATGCCGCTTACGTTGAAGTTTAGTTAGTTCACGAGATTTTGGACTATGAGTGTGTTAGCCTCGCGAACATATCAGCCTTCTACGGCTGGCGAACCACTCAAGTGAAGAATGTACGTTATTTGCCTACCAAAGATTAGAATTACTTGGAGCACTTCGTAATGTGTATTGTTTCGGCCTAGCACGCGGTGGAAAACTATTCCTTCTCCCCCCTTCCTGCGAGAGTGGTCAAACTAGGTATGATTTGTAATTTCGGCTATCTAGTGCTGTGATTGAAGACTTACTTGACTGATGAGCCATACACTCGTTTGGTCTGCGCTAGTTTTGGACTTGGTTGCGCGGGCGGTGATAACAATTACTATAATTAAGTTTGCGATCTTGATATAAACACCTATTAATTACTTACATATGCCAGTATAAACTAAGAATTGTATAGTGTAGAAAAGGCAATTCATTCAGTAAATAAAGGCAAACTGGCTAGCGAGAACCAAATGGCAATGCATATATACACACACACAATATATATATATATATATATATATATATAAATATATATATATATATATATATAAAATACATAACAATTCATCTAGTATAAACACGTGACCCATTAATTACTTACATATGTCAGTATAAACGAAGAATTGTATAGTGTAGAAAAGGCAATTCATCTACACTATTCAATACTTTGTTTATACTGACATATGTAAGTACTTAATTGGTCAGGTGCTTGCTTATATCAAGATCGCAAACTTGATTATAGTGATTGGTAGCCTGATTGTTGGTGTCGGGAAAATGCGCCCACTTTATACATTTCAACTCATGATATGTATTAATTGTTTGGAAAGTTATAATTTATGGCCTCTCGTTGTCAGCGACGTTCTTACATGTTAGGTATTTCAGATGACTTCAACACCAAGCTAGGTGAAGAATGCCCAGGTAACGGGAATAAAGCCAACGTTTTCCTTAGTTTTGATATGTTTGTTGTAATCATGTAAATCATGTAGATAGGACGATGAAATTTCACCTTACCAAAATCGACCAACTTCTGGTAAGCAGACGAGATTTGTAATATTTTATGGACGTGAGAGCGCACCGCGGGTACTGCATTTGTTCAATAGATGGATCTGATCAGCGTTTTTGCCGGTAGAATCCGTTTAATATTCCGTTCCAGATGGCGACCCTAATTATACGCGAATTTCCGACTAATAAAACAAGTAAAAGTGTGCAACAGAGCAGTAAAGCCTCTCCTTCTGCCGGGCCTCTGTAACTACGGCCGATAGCGCATCCAACGTCATTTGTAGCGCGGTGGAGGTCAGGCTTCAGCAGGCGTCAGCATGTCTTTTGTCAATGAAGCCTAAGCGTTTGCTAACGATCTATTTCTTTAACTTAGCTCTTCGAAAGTAAGAGAACATCATAAGGGAAATTGCAAGCTACGAAAGAAGCTTGCTGCTAATCCCTCAGAAGATTAACATGAAATTGACTTATTGTTACTAATACGTTTGAAGCAACATCGGTTGTGGAAACTTCTCCAAGTGCTGAGGTACGGTCTATTAGTAATGGACATTATGCAAATGGTGTGCGGACATCGCCAGTTTTTGTCAGTACAGTTCATGAAGCACTTCCAAAATTTCCTCAGTCCAATAATATGGCAAGCTGTGCTGTTATCACCAGCCTGATCCCTCTACCTCGATACATGCTTGATATTGAAACATTATTTTTGTCGCAGCAATCAGAGCTCATCGCCGCGATTTAGAGGAAGATTTTCAGTCTCATCGGCGTAGGCGATTGTCGTTTGCATGCTCACACATAAGAGGCGAAACGCATTTTCTTCACCTATCATGGTATCATATGCCTCTTTTCTGCATGCAAAGTGGTCACGGCTATTACAAACGGTAGGGTTATTGAAGGAAGAGAGAAGTTGCTTAGGCCATCCAAGACAGGACTGCGGCAGGTAACTTTATGCATGAACCAAATCCATGAACTCTTTCCAGCTCGAGTTACACAATCGGTATCAGCATTTCAGTCTAGTTGCCTTTTTGAGCGAATTAGCCGGTTTGACTCGATCGTGCATAGGATGTGATGGCAAACTTCGCTTAAAGATAGTGTCCTGACTATAGGTGTTTAACTACTTGATTATTCGGCCTGTCCACATTAATGACATACTAATTAAATTCTTCTACATTCATTATAATGAATAAAAGTTGTTCGAATACAACTATTTCTTCAAATTGATAATTATGACAAGAATTGGCAATAGTATTGGATATCTAATAGTCAGATTACAATCATTTGAAGGAGCATATACCCAGATTTCATGTAAACTGCCTCAATGAGTATACGCTGAAAACAATATACACCTACACAATTACATTTGATTTACTAACTTTAGCATTCTTATTGCTGAAGTTCTCAAAATTATGATCAAATTTAATACTATAATATCTGTGTCATTAATGTTTCCATGATCGATGGCAAGGGTTTAAATTTAACAATAATTGATTGGGCCGGTGGTGGTAACGATTCTTTAAATCAAGTTTGCGAGCTTGAAGTAAACACGAATCCCATTGTATTTAACCAGTTGTCCAACAACATAACGGCTGGCTGCAGTTTTGTTATGTTGTTCGACGACTGGTTAAGTACAATTGGATTGGTATTATTCCAAATTCTTTGACCAAATATATAGTAGTTAAAGGGCGTAATACCGGCTCCTACTGATGAGTCGCCAGTAAGCACGAAACGAATGTGCATGAGATTATACTTTCCGTTCATGCTGCCTTTGGTTTATCCTTCTGGTCACAACTGAACTAATTTGTTACTAGGTTCGCAAAACCTAATACATACTTGCATATATATTAGTTCTTCGCAACAAACAGTATTTAACTATATTCAATGTAGTTTGATCCTCGCTAGTCAGTTTGCCGTCGTACTCTGATGATGATCATGGAAGGTCGAAACGCGTCAGTGCGTTGCGACTGGCGGTAGTTTTGTTATGTTGTTCGACGACTGATTAAATACAATGGGATTGGTGTTTACTTCAAGCTCGCAAACTTGATTTAAAGAATGGTTTAAATTTCCTCTTCGTGTCTCTGCGTTCACATGTATGAGCATTTGTATTCCAAAATGACGTTCAACCTGAATTGCACTTTTGCCTGTAGAAGAAAGGTTAATTGCAAAAACTAGTTATTGTATAAAGTGCTTGAGGATTAGCCGAATCACCAGTGCGCGCGTAATGAAAATACCATTTATTGTCATTTTCCAAATGGTTATCATATACGAATGCATCGTCAAAACTCCTCCGCGGACTTCTTCAAACCTATGGCTTGTGCTTAAAAACTATACAGTTTCGGTAGATGGTGTTCGCTGGTCTGGGATAGTGGACCATTCATGATAAGAAAAATAATGATTATAAACCGTCGATTGCAAATAAAATTTGGTAAACTATTGTTTTTGCAATTGACACACTTACTTGTTCATACTGTTTTTGGTCTACCAATCTGGTCGTATTTGAAAGATTTTGTTACTATGTGCGCAATACTTAATACATGAATACATATATATATATATATATATATATATATATATATATATATATATATATATATATATATATTAGACCTCAGCAACAGATAGTAGCTAATTCAATAAAATGATACAACAGTTAAATACTGTTTGTTGCGAAGAGCTAATAAATATGCAAGTATGTATTAGGTGTTGCGAACCTAGTAACAAATTAGTTCAGTTGTGACCAGAAGGATAAAACAAAGGCAGCATGAACGGAAAGTATAATCTCATGCACATTCGTTTCGTGCTTACTGGCGACTCATCAGTAGGAGCCGGTATTACGCCCTTTAACCACTATATATTTGGTTGAGGAATGTGGGATAATAGGACGGTACAATCTCCTAGACGAATGTGTAAACCTGCAATAGTGAAGCTAACATCATATAAAGTCTACGACAATGCGACTTCAACGCTAACTCACACTATATAATATATATACCGAGTCTGTAAAGGATACTAACACTATGGCTATTGTGTTAGTAACCGATACCAACATTATTGTACCGAAAAGGTACATGGTACTAACACTATGGTTTCCGAGTTGGTACATGGTACCAACATGATGGATATCAATTTATGCTATAGTACACCGACACTGAAAATTATAACTATCTGAACATCTGTTACTCCAGTAAATTCATACACTGGCCTTGATCGAAAACAGTTTTCACATTTCGTGGTAAGCATGACAGTTTTTTTAATATATAACAATTAAATACTGTTTGTTGCGGAGAACTAATATATATGCAAGTATGTATTAGGTGTTGCGAAAACTAGTAACAAATTAGTTCAGTTGTGACCAGAAGGATAAACCAAAGACAGCATGAACGGAAAGTATAATAATTTCATGCACATTCGTTCCCTGCTTACTGGCGACACATCAGTTGGAGCCGGTATTACGCCCTTTAACCACTATTGATTTGGCTTAGGAATGTGGGTTAATAGGACGGTACAATCCTATTATCCCACATTCTTGACCAAAATATATAGTGGTTAAAGGGCGTAATATCAGCTCCTTTTGATGAGTCGCCAGTAAGCAGGGAACGAATGTGCATGAAATTATTATACTTTCCGTTCATGCTGCCTTTGGTTTATCTTTCTGGTCACAACTAAACTAATTTGTTACTAGATTCGCAACACGTAATACATACTTGCAAATGATATAATGACAGCGGACAGATTAGGCACATATAATCGGAATTTTTATGCGTAGCAGACGCAAATGTAAAAAAACCAGTGAAACTGAAATTATTGTCACGAATTTCACTTCAGATCGAACACAACACAACATAATGTGAAAAAGCATATTTTTAAACTTGTGATGGCTTATAAATTGAGGCGCAAGTCACGGCAAGTTTCCTTCTGAGTGCTCAATTTCGATGCTATAATTCATAATAAATATTCAGCTATGTCAGGAGATAAAATTTTAATGGCCAGAGTGCGCAAGAGGGTGGGAGAGTGTGCGTGTGAGAGAAGATAGTGGGCGGAGAATGGTTACATTTGAACAGCCTACGATTAAAACGTACAAAAGGAGGTTATTTAATGTGTTGTGCTATAATGTATAAAAGCTTCACGTCTGAAGTTATAAAGAATAATTGTGATAACTTATATAAATGTATATTTACGACGTGATACAGTAAAAACACAAAAAAGCTGTTTGGTTCTGCTGCCTTGCCTTAAAGCTGATTTGTCCATACTGATGTTGTGTAGCTGATTAGCTTGCCTCATTTCTGTGTGCTATCTAGGTAAGTATAATAATGGCAACTAGCTGCCCCCCTCATATATCTCTCTAAATTTTCGAGGAAGGACACCGACTCCGGCGGCTTTGTGATCTCATGAGACCGCACGTCTTTGTCACCTTGTAAAAAATGGAGTTTCCATGCCTAAATCGTAACAATATCGAAGTTTCACTTCATTGTTTATCATGCCTTTTGTATTATGGGATGGATTGTGGAGTTTTGGAAGTGGTTGATAATTTTTGCTTCATAGACTGTTGGCACTCCTACTCCCACACGGCACTCCCACATACCTCACCCAAATATATATTGTGGGTATAAGGCGTAGTACCGGTTCCTACTACTAATGAGTCTCCAGTAAGCGCGAAACTAATATAAAGTTACAACTCTCCGAGTAATATCAACGACTGCGAGCTCTGAATGAAATTTATTTCCGCTTAGAAATAGGCCAAACAAACTGGTAGATATTGTTAATCAACATGTTTAATAGAACGAATTCTGAATAAACGCTTTGAAGATTGTCAGATTTTACGAAAAAATATCGTGCTAGAATACTTCATATTTCTCCTCATTCACCTTATATCACAGTCCCTTGGCGCCACCTATTTCCCTAGAGACATTTTCACTAACGCAATACACTGGCGTGTTGCCAGTTTGCTATTCTACAAAGCAACCTATTCGTCAAACCTGGGTTTATCTTGTCATTTTACCAGTTTTCGCATATGTCATTAGGTAAATCTTCGGTAAATTTGCTTTTTTCAACTTACTTTTCATCTTTTATTGCGGTGGTCTTCCGATTAACTCGTTAGTTTGTTCTGCGGTATGCTATTTTATGTTTTGTTGATAAAATATACTTAGCTTATCTCACCTAATTAATCACGCATTCATTTTGTGCGACCGATTTGTGTGAGCATTAAAGAGGTCAACTTAGGCTAATTGTTATGGATTTTTCATTAATTTTACAGGTCCTTTATGCAGGATATTCATTATCCTGTTATTTTCTAAACTTTTTCGATATTAGAGCTCAGTAATCGTAGCTTTGGCGTCGTTTAATTAGCTATCGATTTTATGTAGGGGTAACAGTTTAGTTATTAAAGTCAGAGCTTTTTGGAAGCAAAGCCAGTGACTAAGTTAGCTTCGCCCACTAAATCATGATTTATTTGTCTGGGAAACGAACTTTTATTTCCACTAATCAATCTTTCACTGCTACGGTTATGTTTAACCTTTAATGTGACAATTAGTTTTGGCTTGTTTTCATGTTATAAAGTTCGTTAAATTAGTTAAATGCCATTTATTACGATGACCTTATATATTTTACTCGAGTAACCGGGATCTTGTGTATAGATGGACTTTACCTGTCTTCATTTTACATGGATCTAATGAACAATGCGTATAATCATCTAAATGTATATATGCGTATATTGCTGAAAGAAATATTTTGGCATTATCTCGAGAAAGAGAAGTAATATTCTAATTACTTATTTTGTCTGTGCTTAAAGGCTGATCAGATGAGGCTAGATTGACCGGCAGAATTAGAAAACACGATCTAATGTTCATAGAAATTTGGCATATATATATATATATATATATATATATATATATATATAGAGAGAGAGAGAGAGTTAAAGCATCATAACAGGATATCATTGCATGTACGTCAAGATCACACAGTTGTACTAAACGTGTTCATTAGGAATAAACGATCTATTGCATTTTGTATACAGTTGATTACATTTGTTTGTGACCTGCGCCACACTTGTACAATCAAATCCTATCAATTTATTTACATTATATATATATATATATATATATATATATATATATATATATATATATATATATATACATATATACATGCTTTGCGCGTTTAAACTTATTAATTGAATAGTTATGCCTAACTGAAAACATTTTCTCTCTAATTTTGTGAAACATTATCTCTGCACCATTTATTTAAGTATGGCACACATCATCTGGCAAATTGGCTTTTATGTCAAATCTACACATTTTTTAAATAAAATTTATTTTGGCCTTTTGATCCTCTAAATGGTTCTCGCGGTTTTAAATTTCTTGTTAGGCTTCTAGTCATATTTATTTACGATTTAGGCGATCGGAATTTCAAACCTCAAACGCTTAGCTATATCTTAACTCTTGTTTGGTCATGGTTTTCATGCAATTAACCCCTATTTTCAGTTATATTCTTTTTTGTGATGATACACCAATTTTACAAAAATAGTATCAACGCGATATCAGTCCAGAACGTGAACTAATTGATGGCGATTTGTCTGGTGGGTTTTCGTCGCGAAGTCCGCTGATGGTGATGACAGCATCATCGCAAGGAACTGTTCGTGATTCAAGTATGATGGGAGACGGTGACACTCTTCATTTATCGACATTTGGTAGAGTTCGAACAGTTCAGGATGACCATAATGAATATTCCACTATGACATCAGGTAACTAGCCATTGTGTCTTTTAGATCAATAAAACTGATGCATTTTTGATAAGCAGCATGTTTTGCTGTTTTTCAATTTAAGCAGTAGGATTTAAAGTTATATTTTTTCGTAGACGGTGACTGTTTGCAACAACTTTTCAGACTAATAGCGGGCGGGATTCAGCCAAATGGAAACTATTGGTACTGGTTTAACGCAGACTCTTTTCTTACATCACAGGTTGTTATCATCATTAGCTTGTAGCCGTAGAACTCTACTATCTGATCACCGCGGGGCTAGAATACCTTATCTGCACTGTATCATTTACCTTGTTAGTACTAAAAGAGTGCCGTTATCCAATATCATAAAGGTCTTGAGTTCAGTATTTTTGCTCACTTAAAACTTGTTAAATGCGAAGTGGGGAAATCAGAGCAGGCGCGCCGGATACCAAGGGCTTGTTTCGGCTGCTGAAGAAGGGTTTAACTACTGGCGTCTGAAAACCAAGTGCCGTGATCAGCTGATGCGTATCCTATTGTGCTGTCAGACGATATCAAGAAAGGATAGCTCTGAGCATAGATCATCCGCTTCCAATCAAAACGAGCAACTCCGTGTTCCTTTGCAGGAAATACGTGCGACAATGAAGCATCCAATACTAAATTTTTATGTATTTCTATTAGTGATGATGTTGATGGTGTAGACCTAAGCCGTGTTAACATACAAGATCGCCTGAGGGTGACGACAAAAGTCGACTGGTGATGCTACTTCCCTGATAGACGTGTAGAATTTACATTTTCATGGGCATACTTCCGCCTGCCTTATCTGTTCCTCATAGGCTCTAATAAGCAGACCAGATTTGCTTTGTTACCCTTATGCGAGTGACTCGATTCTATTCATTTAATTTAAATGTAGGTTTTTTGATTATTTAAGACACCTCTTTCCACGAACATTGTGTATATTTCCTCAACGTTTTGGGCATACAACAACAGCACATGCTTAAAATTTTTATTTAATAACTTATTTTTCCGGCATTATTTCTTAATTGCCAGTGGCAGATCAAGTATTCCACATTCAGGATATAGACCTATGATTTTATGTCGATATAAAGTTATCCATGATAGGGCATTCCTTTCTATGATCTTGTTTACTACTACTATACCTCGTGTTTGATAAACCTATCTGCTTGCTATGCATTCACAGTGATCCTCTTTATAAGCGTTTTCTAGGTCGTAGGTTACTTGAAATGACCGGTGTATCAAGAAACCCTTGGTCCTCCCGTCGTACTGGTTTGATTCGTTTATTCTCTGCATAAAAGGAGACAATTCATATTGACTCTTAAATTTAATTATTCGGATGGTATATGGAGGCTTTGAAACGTCTAAATAAGTTTGTCACCACGCGTACTGAAATGAAGATGTCGAGTTTATTTTATTGTGGTTATGCTTTTGAGGTGAAAAGTGAAATTAAGCAGACATCTTTCTGTTTACGCGACAAACAGATAACTGACTTTCATTTTCAAAGAGTTGATTAAAAACAGACATTTGACATGCTTGTATGTATTAGGTTTTGCGAACCTAGTAACAAATTAGTTCAGTTGTGACCAGAAGGATAAACCAAAGGCATATATATACATACTTGCATATATATTAGTTCTTCGCAACAAACAGTATTTAACTGTAATATATTGAATTGAATGATGTCATGCTTACCACGAAATGTGATAACTGATATCGATGAAGGCCAGAGTGTATGATTTAACTGGAGTAACAGGTGTTCGGAAATTGTTGTAATTCTCAATATGGGTGAACTTTGGCATAAATGTATATCCATCAGGTTGGTATCATGTACCGACTCGGAAACCATAGTGTTAGTATCCGGTACTCACCGATTTCAAAAAAGATATCAGTTACTAACACAATAGCCATAGTGTTAGTATCCTTTACAGACTCGGTATATATATTATATAGTGTGAGTTAGCATTGAAGTCGCATTGTCGTTGACTTTAGATTATGTTAGCTTCACTATTACAGGTTTACACATTCGTCTAGGAGATTGTACCGTCCTATTATTCCACATTCTTCTACCAAATATATAGTGGTTAAAGGGCGTAATACCGGCTCCTACTGATGAGTCGCCAGTAAGCACGAAACGAATGTGCATGAGATTATACTTTCCGTTCATGCTGCCTTTGGTTTATCCTTCTGGTCACAACTGAACTAATTTGTTACTAGGTTCGCAACACCTAATACATACTTGCATATATATTAGTTCTTCGCAACAAACAGTATTTAACTGTAATATATTTGACATGCTTGCCAGTATGTATTAGGTGCTGCGAACCTAGTAACAAATTAGTTCAGTTGTGACCAGAAGGATAAACCAAAGGCAGCATGAACGGAAAGTATAATCTCATGCACATTCGTTTCGTGCTTACTGGCGACTCATCTGTAGGAGCCGGTATTACGCCCTTTAACACTATATATTTGGGTGAAGAATGTGGGATAATAGGACGGTACAATCTCCTATACGAATGTGTAAACCTGCAGAAGTAAAGCTAACATCATATAAAGTCTTCAACAATGCGAATTCAACGCTAACTCACACTATATAATATATATACCGACTCTGTAAAAGATACTAACACTATGGCTATTGTGTTAGTAATCGATACCAACATTATTGTTTCAAAAAGGTACATGGTACCAACCTGATGGATATCAATTTATGCTATAGTTCACCGAAATTGAGAATTACAACAATTTCTGAACACCTGTTACTCCAGTAAATCCGTACATTCTGGCCTTGATTGATATCAGTTATTACATTTAAATTTAGACATTTGACATGCTTACCATCAGAGCGCAATAGAGAACAGATTGATGGCGATCTACCGTGATTCAAGTTTACAAACTGAAATGCAGCGTTCGCTCTGAATAGTCTTATATCTAACGTTCTTATCCTAAAGGTTAACTTCGCACAAGTTGGGCAGTCATACAAATTATTTTTGGCGACATACTCAACATTCTGTTACTGCTTACAATTTGGCTTATGCATTGTCTGTTCGTGAGGAAAGCTCCTTGACTCGGAGAGAAGCATATCTCTGTTATGTGCGGTAGAGACCTCTTGCTGGAGTGACTAATAAGTCGTTGTCCAAATTAGGATGAAACCATGGCCTATTAGGTCTGTTTTCCTTTCACCAATGTCTGAATGCGTCCAGTTGGTTTTCTTGGCTGAGTGCCTGGTATGCAGTGTTTAATATTCTTGGATTCTTGGTTATATATATATATATATATATATATATATATAGCCTCAAGCTCATTATACTTTTTGGCCAAATAATGTCCGCCAATCGTACAATTGTTGTGGAGGCGGCACTGTCCACTTTTTCAACATTACCTGACCAAATATGAGTGTATTGGGCCGTTTTACCTGAAGCTACTTTAAAGAAGCTAATAGCCACGAAACTCGTGTACCAACAGTTTTTCTCGTTTCGTTCCCACTGGCTTGATTTATTATCTACATCCTATTTGATTTAACTTTTTACGAGATGCACCATGCCTAATGCGCATATTCGGCTTTTAAACAGCCGAAGTAATTGGTTGACTTAGAATTTAACAATGCACCGTGAAGACAACGTCTGATGCTTTGACAGATATGAGTTACCTTGCCAAACATCTTCAAACAGGTTCATGTTTAGTGTCTTTTGGATCGATAACAGTACGGGTCACCCGATCCGCGATTTGACTAACAAAGGCTGAATTCCAGTTGTTCTGTTTCTTCAAGGTATTTCGATGGCCTTTGGTGGCCATCTTCCTCGTTTCACTCATCATCACAAGTTTTAAATTTTTCATTCTTTTAAGCAACATTACGAGTTAAACGAACTTTGGCTGCGCGGGCGGTGATAACAATTACTTTTAATCAAGTTTTTGATCTTTATATAAACACCTGACCCATTATTTACATACATTTGTCAGTATAAACTAAGTATTGTATGGCGTGGAAAAGACAATTCATTCAGTAGACCGGTGATGAGTTCCCAAAAAGAACGAAGTGGTCTACCGGATGAATTGCCTTTTTTATACTATATAATTTTTAGTCTATACTGAAAAATGTATATATATATATCAAGGGTCAGGTGTTTATATCAAGATCGCAGCCTTGATTAATAGTTATTCGGCTGAAGTTGAAGTAAAGTAGTCGACTACAAACAGCTACCTCACTGGAAACATTAATTATTATTGATAAGTTTCCCACGAACGTGCTCTAGTCTGGTATGCGAACTGTCCTTCGAATCGATATTTTTTTGGTGGAACAAGTTCGATGAGCAATTGTTGTGTTCATTCATGAGGCTTGTTCAGAAAATTCTCGGATGTGTATTGCGTCGAAAACCGTTTTTCTGCTATCTAGGATCACGATTAATAAAATATTTTACATGGTCTCGTAACCGCCTATGCTCGCAACTGCATATTTTGTCATAGAATATTTCAAATGTGGTGTTCAAACGTTGCTAAGTATCAAATTTGAATGACCGTTGCTGCATGCCGTCCTCGCTGCACAGGCGAGGTTTTTTCTTCTTTCAACTCATTTATTGCCAAGGTTTTATTTGCCCTGGTTGTTTATCTTTATAAATGCAAACGATGATATCATTTGTCAGGAGGAAAATCTCGATCGAGACATTCTCTTGTTGCCAAGCATCCTGTCGAGCGTAGACACGATAATGCGGATGTTGATGATGTAGCTGCTAGACTTGTTAGTTGCGGTGATGGGGATGGTGGTGATGGAGAGGATGATGACGCTGCTAACCAATGGGGTGGTGATGAGCAGTGCAATTCTGAAAGAGATGTCCAGAGCAGATTGTTGATGCTGCCGAATACACGCGTCAGTTTAGATGCCAGTGACATTGGACTGGTAGGTAATCCTGCTGGTTCTGATGTTGACCAGGAATGGGGTGGAACATTCGCTAAGGCACCTTGTAAGCCAACTTCTTTTATTGAAAAAAATTACTCAAACTTGTTTGTGCACGTCCATTTATGTCGTACCAATTTGATTCGTTTTCTAACGTATCCACAATCTTTTTTCGTGGTTTGGTGATTTCCACTCATAGTTCCGCAATGATCCGATTGATCGTCGTTTTCAAGTGTGCACCATGCCCGTCTTTGTGATGGCTGGATGTTGATTCTTTCCGTCACTCCGAAGGCTTCCACACCATTACTATTAACCAGCGGAAATGAAGGTCGATCTAATCTTACTAGCATAAAGTTTCGGTAGTTCAGTTCAAATACCTTCATCAGAAATCTAATAATACTCAGTACATTAAGCACAAGACCGGTTTATATTTTAATTTTAGACTCACTGAAGGTTATGATCACATAAAGGCCCTCAGTAACTAAAATTTCACAAGTGCATAGGCATGGAGTAGGTGAAAACACACAAACACACACACACACACACACACACACACACACACACATATATATATATATATATATATTTGTAATTAGGAAGAAAAAGCACATTAATAACAAAGTGGATAAAGGCCATTTATTTCGAGATTATTAAACTTCGCTTTACAATCTTTTATAATATCGGAGGAACAGAATTAAAGAATAGGAGTGTCCTGGTATTAGAGGAATTTTAGCTCACACAAATATATGTGTATGTAAAAGCTTCCGTAGTCAATGGTTGCTTTTAGAGCTATATTGCTCTCGGTCTTAAAACCTATTGAATGCGTCTCTGGCAATCTTCGAAAAACAATGTCCAGCTGTCGAAATGCACTTGGCAGAACTAATCTCGTTTGCTAGCAATTCAAAGCCGGTCTTGGGTTGTTGGCTTTTTTAGAGACGGGGAATTACATATTTAAATCCTCTATTGTATGATAAACATACGCAAAGATGTAATAGGCGTCAGGTTGAAATTTTAAGTGTTTAAAGGCTAGAGATGCCACTTTGCTCAGAATTACATCTGGTACCGAGTATACTTCTCGTCAAAAAACTTTTTCCAGAAACCGACATGTTTATATTGAATCAAATGATTATCTAAATTTCGGTGTATTTGGTAGGCGACGTGTTCTGCACCGTGTAGCCAGAAAGAAGGCGACACGAGATTTCTTGTTTGGTGTGGCGAACCTCTCCGCGGATGCCAGTTATAATCAAGTACAATTAGTATATATTAATTAGCATATATAATTGGTATAAGCTAAAAAATACTAATAAAACTGCGTCTAATATAGTGGATCTATGTCGTTCATGTTGCGCACCTCTCAGTAGCGTACAGAAATGCTACGGCCTGCGATCGAACTCTCTGGTTCTGATACCGAGTCTTCAAGCTCATCCCCCATACGCCATGGCAGACGAGCATCGTATTGCGGTTTTAGATTCTCATCAAAATGTGCATTTATGATCATTTTTTTCACGTAGGGTTCCAATTTAAGAATAATAACCAATAAAAAATTTTGTACTTGATGAATTTCGTTTGTCACTGGTAATGTTTAGTTTAGACTGACGGTATATATATATATATATATATATATACATATATATATATATATATATATATATATATATATATATATATATATATATATATATATATATATATATATATTCAGTACCCTTTCCATGTACGAAATAAAAGAAATTTTATCAGATACTGTAAACGCTTTAACCCTCGGTATCTACGAATGAGACATGGCTTTATATATGGTGGAAGGCAAAACAAGTTAGAAATATGTAGCCATAGAGAGAATGTGAAAAAAGGAAACCAATCAATTGCGTGCGTCACCTCCAGTTCAAGCTCAATGCCTGAACGTATGTTCATAGTATTCTGTGATCGATTTGACAAAATAGAATAGATTTTTATCTCAAGCTAGCAAACTTTATTTGGAGTATTGATTTCAACACCCGTGCAAGCAGTGATTGTTTCAATGCATATACCTTGAATTCAATACCATGTCTGTTCCAATATGACAGAGTGGAGTTGCTTGTTGTAACTGTAGGCCTAAGGTGGTGCTACATCGGATCAACCTAATGGAAAGGCTAATTAAAATCAAATTAGTATGTAACTGAAAAGTGTGTATGCTTTGCGGTGGAATGGTGCAGTTAATGGAGTCTCAAATTCCGAAGTATATGGGCTCCGGCTCCAATCGCATCCGCGGCAAATTGTGGACAGTGCCTGTCGTGTTTCCAATAAGGACAAAGCCGATCCACTGGATGAGCTAACTTTGATATGATTAAAATCCTGCGGTTCGACTTCAATGCGGATATACTTATGCACTCTTGTAACCGATGGCCTGTTTTACATGTCTATCTCTTTTTGGTAAGTACAAACAGGTGAACAGCCTGATCCAGACGCGACTCCAACCCTTGAACGTAGCAGCCGACGCGCGATACCAAATCAATCGCCTTCAGTTGATCGGAGGCATCACTTCTTGGTCGGTGCAAAGGCAAACGCGTCATATAAATCACACGCCGATCAGTCTGGCGCGGTTTCTTTGCAAAATGTTGGACAACATCATGACGAAAACACCGACGCTGGAGTCAATAGTGATTATGACGCTGATGCGCATCACCTGGAGTATGCTGTGCTTCAGTTCGATGAAAACAGGCCACCAGCTCCCTCTTCAGCGTTTAGACAAAATTGCCAGGGCAGCCCTGAACGAATGCGTATGCTAACTGGCTCAGGGTCACTAGGCCCAGCGGGCCATCATCAGCACCGACGATTAGCAGGTACGGTATAAGTTCAGCAGTCGAGTTTTGTCAAAGGGATTTTGTCATGCGCGGTTAGCATTAAATATTGTCCGCATTAGTCTTTGCGTACGTACTATCAAATTAGTTGAAAAAGGACCAGAAGGCCGTAGCAGGCCAGCGTGAACGACGTTTTTGATCTCGTGTATACATGTGTTTTAAGTGTTTACTGGCGACTCATCAGCAGGAGCCAGCATTACGCTCAGGTGTCCTACATATTATATATTATGATTTCAATTTGAAGTCGTATTGCCCAATACTTTGTATGAAGTTATCTTTACTACCGCTTGAATACACAGACATTCTTCACCCAACTATGTCATGGGAAAAAGGTGTTATACCGGCTTCTACTGCTGAGTCGCCAGTAAGCACGAAAGGAACGTGCACGAGACCCTACGTTCCGTTCGTGCTTCCTTTTGTTTATCCTTTTGGTCATATTTGAACAAATTAGTTACTAGGTTCGCAACACCTATTACAAAATTGATCTATATATATATATATATATATATATATATATATATATATATTAGTTCTCCGCAACAAACAGTATCTAGTTGTTATAACTCCCACATTTCTTGACCAGATATATAATGAGTATAGTGCGTAATACTTGCTTTTACCGATGACACGCTAGTAAACACGAAACGCATGCGTACATAAAATTATATATCTCGTTCATTCTAAATGTGCTATGCCTTTGTGGTCCTATTTGAATCAATTTGTTGCTAGGTATGCAAAACATAATATATGATTGAAATCATGTTTGACGGTCTAGAGCGAGATTTTGGCTGACTTCATTAGCGACATTGGCAATCTACGCCTGTAACTCTGGCATATGTTTTTTAAACTGTTTTTCGTTCGATTTCAGAAAAATGGTACAAAGTCAATGTAAGCTAAATTGTGCAATATGGCCCGAGTTTTGTCTCGTTTGCAAAATCGTTAACAAAACCGTTCTCAAACATATCATCAGACATAAATTTTCTAAATTCTACAGTTTTCGTTTATATTTTCTCTACTTAAATAAGGCGTATGTATTTGAATAAAGTACCTTTTGCATGCATGCCTTTTTGTACCTCGCAAAGGGAATTGGCTTTGCTTTCAATTACACGTACTAATTTAAAAAAATCAAGTTTGTGAGCTTGAAGTAAACACCAACCCTATTGTATTTAACCAGTCGTCGAACAACATAACAAAACTACCGCCAGTCGCAACGCACTGACGCGTTTCGACCTTCCATGATCATCATCAGAGTACATCGGCAAACTGACTAGCGAGGGTCAAACCGTATTGCATATATTTGGAACGCAAAATTAGATATGCAGCTCTCACCTCTAGCTGACTTCATTAGCGACATTGGCAATGTTCGTGACTGCATAGAAATTGTGCAGCTGACATTTCCAGTCACGTACAATGTATGCAAGACTACTAGAGGTGAGAGCCGCATATCTAATTTTGCTTTCCATATATTTGCAATGCGGTTTGATCCTCGCTAGGAAGGTCGAAACGCGTCAGTGCGTTGCAGCTGGCGGTAGTTTTGTTATGTTGTTCGATGACTGGTTAAATACAATGGGATTGGTGTTTACTTCAAGCTCGCAAACTTGATTTAAAGAATTGTTACCACCACCCGCGCAATCAATTATTGTTAAATTGTATTGCCTATATATGTATATGTGGCGGAAGCTGCAAGCAGTTAATGTTCGTGACTGCATAGAAATTGTACAGCCGACATTACCAGTCAAGTTCAATGTATGCGAGACTGCTAGAGGTGAGAGTCCTATATCTAAATTTGATTTCCATATATATTCAATGCGGTTTGATCCTCGATAGTCAGTTTGCCGTCGTACTCTGATGATGATTATGGAAGGTCGAAACGCGTCAGTGGGTTGCGGCTGGCGGTAGTTTTGTTATGTTGTTCGACGACTGGTTAAATCCAATGGAATTGGTGTTCACTTCAAGCTCGCAAACTTGATTTAGAAAAGTATTACAACCACCTGCGCAATCAATTATTGTTTAATTGTATTGTCTACACATGCTAATTGTTCGTTTCAACCTGCATTTCAACCAGAGATCTATGCATGAACAACTGATAGGCATGATACTCTGGTGTGAATATCTTTAACAGTTTTGAATAACTTAGTTTGCACGCTTAAGATGATCCCAAGACGTGTAAATAGTAGTACTTCTAATGTATTGTTACGAATAGTATATTATTGACTTGGTGTTTATGCTATACTTCATAATCGGTCACCCATTTTGTGTTTCTTATAAACTTAACTATTTGCTGATCAAGACTTAACTTCGTCATCGGGCACGCTGTTTAGACCACCAACTAGTCAGCTGGCCTCCAGTCCCAGCGTTGGTGACGTAGCTGCCGTGTCTGTTCCACAACACCTTGATGAGCAAGGCCATCAGTCGGATATGAGTAGAGGGAAAGCTTCTACCGGTCACCGTCAAGGTGGTCGCGGAGGCGACAAAGGCTACTCAACGTTAAGACCGACAGCGACTGGGACTGGCCTTCCGCACTCATCGGCTGCTTCAGCTGTTGGCGCTCGTGGTGATGCGTCTGGTACGACATATTCTGAAATTGTCGCTGTCATGCATCCAAAAGCGCATGCTAGTCAGCTTGTTCTCCAGCAACAGCAAGAGGCCACGCAAGCTTTACTGGCTATGCAACAGAATAAGCCACGAGTATTTGTCTAATTTGACGACTTTCCCACTTAGACATGATTTTTGTAGGCCTAAAACTTATCGATATACCTTGCTCTCCTGATTCAATGTGAGACAAACATTGATATTTGCAACAGCCAACAGTTGACTATTTTTGGAAAACAATTTTTTAATAGCAATTATTATTAATAAAATTTTTGATTTCCGCCAGTAATCGTTTGGATACTAGTATTTGAATTTTTGTAGTTACCACTTCTGCAAGAGATAGCTGTTGAATTTATTTGGTAATTGTAAAGAAGCTGGATACTTCGAAAATTGTACTGCTAGTACTGAGAGTATGCCGGACTCTTGTTGGCCTTGTTTACTTTTATACTGTTGGCTAGTCTAGAAGTTGCAGTTTGACGACAAAAGATAGTGTTTTTATTGGTAAGAGACTGTTGCTACCAAGGTATAGCTGGTTTTTCTAACTGCCAAACGAATTTCATTTGCTTTGTCTTTCTATTTTGACAATGTTCAATTGGTCATCGTCAATCGGTAGTTCTGCTGTTTCAATTATTCTTTGCCAAACGCCAGCTATAATACAGATATTAAGTGGCACTGCGTTTAGGCCACTAACCAGATGTACTGCATTTACACTTCATAAATTTCACATTCATAATTCAAACTACAGTTATTGTTTAAGAGACTTCGTGTAGGACTGTAGTTGAGCGGTATGCAGTCATCCAGGTACCCGACTTGTAAAACAATTTAAACTAGTCACTACAGATATGCATTGACATTTTAGATAGCTAAACTTTATTGGGTGTCCGTGTTTCTGTGTGTACAGGCCTATTGCAATATTAGATTTCGTTGACATGTGCATAATCCTACTACTTACGTTGTTTTTATTCTTTTATTTGCTTTGGTATGTCTGTCATGCATACGGTAGCTAATAACGATCGATTTTCATTTAAATGTCACAAACGTCTCTTGGTTTCTGATTAACGTATAATTGGTTGGTCGTCTATGACGATAAATTGATAAAGGAAAAAAACTTTGTACGAAAAGACGTATCACGAATCAAGTGGTGTTCACTGTTTGTTGGCTTATGTTCTTGGTCGAACATCTAAGTTTGTATCGAGGCTCGAATACACCAGGAGTTTTTTTCCGGAGATCAGGCTGTCATTCAATGTTATGCAAGGTTTGTCACGGTAATCGGGAGAAAATTTGATTTTCGGACTGATAATCGTACTTCGCTGTTTCCTTCGTGTGATTTCGGCGATGTTGTGCGCGTACACGCCTCCCTCTCAAAGTTGACTGAAAAATTGCTACGTTTTTCGGTGTTGCAAACGTTCTTTACTAAACGCATCACTTTCTACTCTTCGCAATAGTTTAACTAATTTGAGGTTTTTTGTTTGCGGTCCTGGATTCTTCTTGTGTGTGCATGTAAATGTGTGAAACTTAATAAATTAATGAAATGAATACTGCTAAAATTCGCAGTAATATTGATTTTCGCTATCCAGCCGAGTAAACTTTAAGCAAGACTTCATTTGTGCACATTCTAATGTTGGTCGCGTTTGTTCACCTATTAGCATATTGAACAAATATCGACTTTCAAGTGTTGATATAAATTAGTGCGGAAAGTCATAAAGTGCCATTGTTGACACTGCACGGTCGTTACTAATGATACTTATATTCTTTTTCTGAATGGTGCTTCTGCGTGGCTCGATTAGGAAATCTCAGCTCATGTCACCTGATTTTTTATTGACCTTTTTGCTGCTGTGACACGTTTCTGTGCATTTATTAATCACCCGGTTTTGACTTTACCTTTTTACCTACTAAAATACAGACAGTCTACCAGCCTTAAACAAACCAACAAAAGTTTGTGCATTTTCTCTTAAGGTTTGGATTTTTACGCATATCTTGATATAGACATTTTCGTGTCTGGCTTCTTTTGTTAGTTTTTCGTTTTATTGCTGAGACTGGTTGATGTGTATTTGTTTTAAACGTATAAACGCTTTTAAATTGCGTTCAATCACATTCAAATGTTGGCTTGATCTATGGAACGAGTTTTGTTCAGTTTTGAATTTTCAAGTCATTTGACAGGTGAAAGCCTCTACTCAGCCACAGTTAATTCTTCACTTATTCCGTTTGGCATTAACACCAGTCGTACTCTATGGCTTTTATATACCATAATTTTCATACATCGTATGATTATTCCAAAATCCGATAGTAGTGCTACAAGTAGCTAGATTAAAATATATACTACAAAAATATTGGCATGGGAAGGACGAATTGGAATCACTCTCAATGTTATTGCTGTCTTGTTTTTTACTGTACAATGTTTTATAGCAGAACTATTTCAGATTCATAAACTGCTGCTTAATAAAACTAGGATATCTTGGTTTTAAAGGTGTGGAGACAAGTCCGAAGCGCTTCTGGCAGTTGACAATGTTTATCTTATTGCTTCTCTTGGAGAAGTTCTATAAATGCTTTATGAGCTCGCATTCACTTCAACGTATTTTACCCGCGTTGGTTCGTTCTTCATTAAGGCCAGTTTAAAGGACTTATTATTGGTAGAAGGCTTTCACTTATCAATTGAACGAACTCCATTATTTAAGTATGTATTAGGTGTTGCGAACCTAGTAACTGATTAGTTCAGTTGTTACCAGAAGGATAAACCAAAGACAGCATAAACGGAAAGTATAATCTCACGCACATTCGTTTCGTGCTTACTAGCGACTCATCAGTAGGAGATTTTACCGTCCTATTATCCCACATTCCTCACCCAAATATATAGTGGTTAAAGGGCGTAATACCGGCTCCTACTGATGAGTCGCCAGTAAGCACGAAACAAATGTGCATGCGATTATACTTTCCGTTCATGCTGTCTTTGGTTTATCCTTCTGGTCACAACTGAACTAATCAGTTACTAGGTTCGCAGCACCTATATATTAGCTCTTCGCAACAAACAGTATTTGAACCCCATTATTTGTCTTAACGAAGTGTGTGCAAGCTCAAATCGTGTTTCATTATACAAATTAAGCGGCACTAAAACCGCCACACAATCTAACATTTTATCCCTGGTTTTTTATACCTACCTATCCTTCTATCTTCCTTTATCCCCCCTCTCTCTCCCTCCCTTTATTTCTATTTCTTTTTTTGTGATTTCATCGTTTCCTCTATCCCTATCTTTTCACTATGTTTACTTTTAAAAGGACAACTAGCTTTTTCGTAAGTTTGCGATTGCTTAGCAAAATACTTTCAGCTAATTAATGTTGTCACGCAATTTGAAAATTGATGAAGAATACGCTGTAATCGTTATTTCAAGATTTTCGCGGTTTTAAATTCTACGCTAGCTTTACAGACACGAAATAGTGTTTATATTTATTTTTTGCTGTGTTCAGTGATGATTGCGCGTGAATGTGTATGTTTTAGGTTAGTTGCTAGGACCTTAGTAATTTTTTCTGCATCAGATAAATATGCCAACACATTATTGGAACGTATCGATTTTGGATTTATCTGCGTATTTTCGCCAAATACCGAAACTAATGGCATCAGCCACTCTGGCTGCACTGGCCACTGGCCACTGGCCTAGGCTTTTTGTGCAATCCACGCCAGTCCCAATTATTTCATGTACTTCCTCTGAACTCCCACGACTAATTCGCATTATATGTCAAAGTTTTATTGCAAGATAGAATTAGATGCAAAACGTAATTCACCAGGTAGACAGGTTTCGTTCTTATTGGACACTTATCAAGTACTTGTCGGAAGCAAATTTGACCTTGCTCGAGCTCCTGTAGCGGCGACTTTGATAAGTACTTGAAGAGTGCCGAATGAAGACGAAATCGGGCTACTTGGTGAATTGCAGTTTCTATCTTATGTCATTTGTCGTTTATGCATATTGCAAACAGTTCTTTCAGCACTTCCGTCTACTTTTTTGCATGCTAGCAGTTTCGGTCTCATAAAGTTTTGTTTGCCAGTAGGCGTGAAGAAAGCCGCGTGCAGTATACAAATGATTTGTAAGACATTTTGCTTTGCTAAACACAAGTTGAATTAACTTTATGTCGCATAATGCAGCTCATTAAACGATCATTGGCTGCGCAAGCGGTGATAATTATTTAAATGAAGTATGCCAGCTTGGTTTAAACAATGAACCTCTTGTTCGACTGAAACTGGCCACTGAGTAGTAGTAACAATAGTGGAAATCATAGTAGTAGTTGTATTAGTAGCAGCAGTAGTAGTAGTAGTAGTAGAAGTACAGAATACACTAGTGAAAAGCATTCGATACATACAGAAGTCGTCTTAATTCCCTGCAGAGGCATGCATCGACTTGAGCTAAACGTCAAGACAACACGATGAGGACGTGAGAACAGAGTCTCCTTTCGCTAACTGAACTAAAATAGTAAAATCTGCATAAAAGCCAAAATAGTGCCGCCTAAAGAAACAAATCTAGCGTATAAATTGTTATTTTTCGAAATGAGCGCTACACAGACCAAGCGAGCAATGTGCACTCGAAAGCAGCGGACTTACGCGTGGTAACTACAGCGTCACAAGTGTTAATATAGCATTCTATACTGTAGCTAAAGAACAATCATAGGCGAGACAACAAAAACCTATGACCATCTGTATTAAACATACTCATAATATTTTACGGATCAGGAACAGTAAAATTAATTTTAAAAAATTCACTAAAGCCTGTGTAGATTTAATTTAAAATGAATAAAATCAGGCTGCATTCAACTACGCAAAACTTCTTATCTTGTTTAAAAATTTATTGATTGCGCGGGTGGTGGTAACAATTCTTTAAATCCAGTTTGCGAGCATTGAAGTAACCACCAATCCCATTGTATTTAACCAGTCGTCGAACAACAGCAAAACTGGCGGTAGTTTTGCTATGTTGTTCGACGACTGGTTAAATAAAATGGGATTGGTGTTTACTTCAAGCTCGCTTACTTGATTTAACGCAAGGTTACGCATTAATGTACACATGAATGCAAACAAATTAACATAAACACATGCATGCATGATCGTATACATTGTGCATACAAATCTATACATAATCAAACAAGCATGCCAATATATATATATATATATATATATATATATATATATATATATATATATATATATATATATATATATATACACGCATAGATAACTACATGCAAAGAAAGCATACCTTAATAACTACATGCATACAAATGTACTATTAACACACAAACGAACCATCTAAACATACGCTAACTCAGAGGTATAGTTTCCGAGGTAGAGAATTTAACTTATTAGAATAAACATCAATCAGTGACCCGGTAGTGGAGAAAGATATGTCACCAGGTTTTTGGCGAATATTTTGATAAAGTTGCGCGAAATCTTTTCAAGAATAGTTTACCAGCGCTTTTAGCCAAATAAAACAAAACACATATATTATTACTAATAAATTTGTAAAGTTGGTCGTGGGAAGTTGAGAATGTTTGGCTAAAATCAAATTTGCATAGGTCACCTGGAACCGTATCATAGCAGTCTCCTGTGTTGTCTTATCAACGTCAGCCGGCAGGGAGCACTTCAGTGTTCTCTGTTGGAGAGCAATTTCCTTCTCTTTATGTTAATGGCCAAAGTTCTGGAATAGAGCTCTAGATTTGAGCTGTGCGTGTAACAACAATTTTATGAATATAGCCGATGGAATAAAGTTGCACACATTTCAGAAGCTAAGTTCGAAATAAGGCTCTGGAATGTAGCATAATTGCAATTAACACCAGGATACGTTTGTTCTTCTACAGGTGACGCATATCTCGGAATCTCCATAGTTACGCAGTAGTGAAACATTAGGTAAGAATGTAGATGCTTTTTACATAATGATGATGCTAAGGATGGTTTGATAGAAAAGTGAAACAATTTTACAGACGCTAGAAGCGGCAATAACTTGAAAGGTTGGTTTAAGCACAAATCTAATGTTTAGGACGCACAACAGGACTCAATTTGACAGAATTATGACAACGGAAATAAAAGCCAACCGGAGAAATGTCATCGACCGATCAATAAATAAAGAAGGCCATCTAAACAGTTACAATCATGGTTGCAATTTCGGATTTATCAAAATATTTTGCTGAAATTGAAACTAATGGCGTGAATACTAGCACGTACACGTAAAAACAGTAAATACGCGTGTCAGCGAGTATATATAGATATATATATATGTATATATATAATATATATATATATATATATATATATATATATATATATATATATATATATATATATATATATATAGATATAAGTTTACGAACAACATATCTCAGGAACTACGAAGAAAGTAGGCCAGTACAAATTATGTGAATAAGTAAATGCAAACGTTATCTTGTTAAAGAAATTTGAAATGTTCAGTGTAATTGCTAGCATTAGTTTTACTGTTGCAGCAACTTAACAGACGCTAGGTAAGTCGATGAAAAAAGAAAAAGATGAGATATTGAATGACGAAATACGCATCGAGGTACACAGACAATGAAATTGAGGCAGACATACAGACATACAAATAAAGAGAGAGACTAGAGGAATAACTTGCATAAGAAGCATCAAATGAGAAGAGAAGGTAAAACTCAGATGCAGTATCTTCTAAAAGTCAATTAAGTAAATGAAACCATTCCACAGGGAAATAAAGACGAAGCGATGCCAGATGATGCACAACAATTAGGAGCTTGTTAGAAACCAACTGATTTTCCTATTGCACATACCTATAAAGAAAAAAAGTATATGAGAAGAAGATAAGAAAAAATTGAGAAGTGCATATATACACAGGGATTAACAATTATCCAACACTGCCAGAATTATGCACAGCTTTACAGACTTGACAAAAAAGCAATCTGATTTTTTTCTACGTTTGTTGTGCGACTGGCTAAACAAACTGGATTGCTGTTTATCGCAGTTCCACGAAATTGATTTGAATGATTGGCACCAACAACCGCATATATATATATATATATATATATATATATATATATATATATATATATTGCAATGAAGATTTTTTTATAATTTGTAGTTCAAATTATTGATTAAAGCCCATTATTATCTGTATCTACTCCTATTCGTCAATTTTTCCTGTATAATCATTATGATTTTTATCGTGATCCCTTGTTTCCTTCTCTCCAGCTGTTTCTTGCATTGATTTTAACCTACTTTAATTATTTTCTGTCGATATTTACGCTTTAAGGAATATTTATTTCATTCTAGTCTGATGTTCATATGAAGTATTAAAACTTTAGGTCATGAGAATCAAACAACTAGCTGTGCTACTTTTACTTAGTGTATTAATGCATAATTAGCCATTTCAGTCCAACTCATCAAAATTTAAATTTCGGATACGCTGGTCTGGAAACTTGTACGTAGAAATATTTAGGTAATAGTTATCACGTGTTGTTTTTGACATAACGAGTATTCAATCAGTTATTGCTATTTAATACAATTTTAGTTAGGGTATTCTTGAAAGGTAAATATTGCTACCCGTTGGCCCTTTCGAGGTCTATCTATGTTCAAGGTGTTGACATGCCATATAGTTTTATATTCATCTTATTGTCGCCTTAAGCTCGTGTTTTTGACTACTCAGTTCTATCTTAGAATCCTTAGTCTCTGTTACCGAATATGCTTATTTTTTGTTATTCTCGTTATTTGTACAACGAGCTGAAGTTTGTTCAATTCCATTGGCCAGTATGTAACACAAACAGTGCCATAACATGGAGATCGTAACCTGTGACGAAGTTTGGCTATTGTATCGTGAGTACTCATTCGACGCTGTTAATGCACATCGTACTGGTCGACTGAACAGTTCACAAATTCCTCAAAGGTAGATTAAAATTAACGCCACCTAATATCGCTACCTAAAATATTTTGTCAAATTTTGAATCACATTCCTACAAATGCACATATTCTTTTTACCTGATTTTATTTCCGTATTATTAGTTATTAATAATGTACTATTATTTCCTGGCCCATTTTAAATTTAGATTTTATTTCAGAAAATGATTTTGTTAAAGTATCCTAAATCGTGTATCATCATATATATATATATATATATATATATATATATATATATATCAATCGTACGCCACGCTCATATTTTTCTATTATTTCTTGCTTTAGTTCTATCGACATCATCCTCTTCTTCCTGTCACCATTGTCCTTAGCACTCACTTTCTTCGGCCCCATGATAACACAAAAAAGTTCAGTAATCACGCAAAAATCAAGCAAAAAAGAGTACAGCGCACAAGATACACTTCGATTCAAGCGGGTAACACGTGCGAGTGAGCGAGAGATTCTCTCGGATGATGCTCGACCCTGCGCGCCAACTAGCGGGACGCTCCGGAAACACGGCTCGTATCTCGGATTTGGGCTCGTATCTTGAACGAAAATATGGCCCGAGCTCCGGCTCGTATCTCAAAAACTCGTATGTTAGGCTGCTCGTATCTCGAGGTACCACTATATATATATATATATATATATATATATATATATATATATATATATATATATGCTCGAACGACACAAGTTGTATTTATAGTTTTTTTCATATTAGAGTATTGAGTCCTTTTTTTTGCATGCCGTATTTCCGCACTCGAAACTTCCTGGTTATTCTCTTTTGTTACGTATGCTTCAGGTGATAATTAGGCGGCATACTAGCAGGTGTGCTATAGGCCACTTGGTTGTATCATCGTGTTCACATTTGAATTGAACGTACGCGGTTCCTACTGGCGTGGGCAATAGTCTTTTTTACTACACCTCGCCAATTTCATTATTCTACTTGAATTCTGCATTCTGTTTAGGATGGCCAAGTGCTGGACTCCAATAAACTGTGCGCAACATGCGCTTACGGCCATTAGCCGTGTCTGTACTCGTTATTTTTCTTAGTAAAAATAAATTTCCCTCTTCAAACAAACAATGATTGCGCGGGTGTTCGTAACAATTCTTTAAATCAAGTTTGCGAGCTTGAAGTAAACACCAATCCCATTCATTGTTCGACGACTGGTTAAATAAAATAGAATTGGTGCTTACTTCAGGCTCGCAAGCTTGATTTAAAAAATTACCCTCTTTGTTGCACTCGAACAGCTTTACAGAATGTTCGCGCTGTATAATTTGAATGAAACTAGCGAGATTTTGCTTTCGATTTACCTGTTTCGGAAAAATGCCCGTTTACGTGTTAATCGTAGTCTGGGCTTGGTCTCGTTCAGCTGGTTCGTCGAATAGCAACTTTTGTTCAAATTTGTTTACGTTGGGTGATAGGCAATGCTCGTTGATTTTCGTCAGAAAGTGAAAGAAACAACGGCAACACACATCCACGCGCACGATTTACACACACTAATGATCAACCTGCAAGCAAGTGCCAAGCCCGTCTAACTGATATTTACCTAGGTATTGCAGATTTCGTATGCCACTATCAGCATTTAAACTAGGCGCCCGTCGAGATTTGATCCGTCATCTTATATGCAATAGGAAGCAATAACAGTTACCATTTATATGATACAGAGTTCAATTTTGAATGATGTCTTTAAATCACCTGTTTATTTTTTGAGCAGCCATTTTAGATATCAAAATCCAACTTTGTTTCTTAAAAGCTCACTCTTTCTCCCGTTTCACGTATTCTGACGTCTCGAGACCTATGCTCATGATCACACCTTAAGTATGAAAACAGGAAACAACTTTATAAAGCAAATAGCGCTATCTGGTTCAGGCACATCTATTTTTATTTATTTAATAATGCACAATCTGCTTCTTAACTGTGCTTTCTCATTCTTCGCTTTTTCGGAGACAATATTTTATTAATGCTCTCGATAAAGAGGAAAGAAAATAGGCTATCAAATGTAGAGATAACTTTTGAACTCAATGTTTTGCGGTGTGTAAGCATTCAGGTTATCAATGCCGCGTTTTGCGTACGCGGGTAATAGCTGTACACGGGCAGTTACACAAAGATCCGATTTGTCACTATTTCCAATTTTGTTTTGTCTTTGATCGGGTTGACTCATTTTTACTTCAAAGATGTGATAGAACCGCATTTCCAATTGAAGTAAAAATGAGTCAACCCGATCAAAGACAAAACAAAATTGGAAATAGTGACAAATCGGATCTTGTGTAACTGCCCGTGTACAGCTATTACCCGCGTACACAAAACGCGGCATTGATAACCTAAATGTAGAGATACGTGAAAATGGAACGAGTTTCGTAAAACAGATTTTAATTTTGATATCCAAAATTTATCTGATTTCATTTTTGTCAGACGCCAATTTCTGATTACGCCTGATATCAATTTATAAGAAATGATTTCAAGTTTATATGATTTACATATATACAGTCTCAACTGCATGCATTTCACCAGAAGCATGCAAGGAGAAAGTAATTTTGGAACACTACTGTTCAACTATTTAATCTTACACTATTGCGTTATATTTATATATATATATATATATATATATATATATATATATATATATATATATATATATATATATATATGCTTATGTGCGTGTGGATAAGAGTTATTAAAGGTTTTATATTTTGCCAAACAACGCATCTACTGTCGTTGACTAGATATGTTGTGCAACGTGATAAAAGAGGGATACTGATGTTTATCTCAAGCGCACAAACTTGATTTAACCAATTTTTATTACTTCCCGCGAAATCGTAGAATATTTAATCTTCTGTTTGTTTATCGTAAGTCCTGAACCGAAACGTGGATTTCAAGAGATTTAAAGGAAAACGCGTGAACATCGGACATACTTTAGAGTGAATAAAGGTAGTTCAACATATGTGTTAGATAGTCTGCGCAGAAGTTGTCCTTCAAGGATTATTTTAAAAAGGAGCAATGATGTTTTATTTTTGACCGATCAATACTAGTAACTGTCCTTAATTGCCTAAAATACATTAAAGCGCTAATATAATTACATAAATTTATTTTAATTTGTCTATTTGTAAGATGAAGATACCAGTGGCCGGAAACTTTTATGTGCTTTTTTACCCTCATATGCTTAAAATCAGTTACTTTATTTCCTCCACTTCAGAGCTACAAATATTTAAGTTTGCAACCACAATCAGGCTGAGCTTGATATATATTATATTACTATTGATGCTTTTATTGTTATTATTATTATCGGTCTAATTAATAAAATTATTATTTCATTCTATATTTTCGTAGTTTTATTTATCTGTGCTAATGCGCATTTTTTACCTGTTTTCACCCAAGCCAACTGTTGATATTTTAGTGAATGCTCCCAAACAAATGGTCTCAATTTTTATAAATCTTGTCATTAAATTTTTTTCTCTTTTTTTGATAATAGTATTTTACTTTTATCTTTGACAATCGGTGCTATATTTTCGAGGCGTATAAAATGGATTTTTGTTATGCTCAAATTATCGCATGGTAGACATTTTACACGTCAAAGAAGGCAAAAGACAGAAGTCATTTATTTTATCTAAAGGTCGTTTACTTAATTTTGTAATTTAATAGAATTCAATCAAACTTGGTGTCTTATTTATTAGATTTTAGTTAAATGCTTAGACGTATTTAATTTAACCTTTTCATCACATTGTCACTGCGCTGTGCCGAAGCCAACCGTTTACTAAGGTTATTAATAGACTCTTCCTTTTGCGGCAGACACGTCTTCTGTCGCAAATCGAAGGGTCTATTAAAAGTTGAACAAAACAACCCTTGGGAAATAAAAGCTTCCAAAGTGTTACTATGGCTGTTGAATACTAAATTAAGCAATCACTAATTGCACATGTGGTGAAATTAATTTTCATTATCAAGTTCACAGGCTTCAAATAGATGTCATTATAATTCTGTCCTGGTAAACAATATATTAAAACTGTCGTTTTGACAGGTAATGACGCGTTTAACACTTTCTTTTTCATTATTTCAGCGATACGGTAGAAGGGCTGACAAGAATCAAACTGGCAAGTATGCATACTGTTTCGAAAGTCCGATATGCTTTTCTCAATAATTGTTGTTTCACACAAATTGTGCCTCACTGGAATGTCTACGCGTATGGTTCGAATTTGGAATTTGTGTATTTATCATGTCCGTAAACTGAATCCATGTGACCGTTTTCATCATTCTTGAAATCGGTAATTGCTTAATTGTGTCGAAGGCTGAAAATATCGATTATCCAGACTGGGCTGAAATTGTGCAATCGACAATTCAGACAAGAGCAATGTATGTAAAACTGCCAGGGTTAAGAGTAGCATCGTACTTTTCCAAAACGTTATACATTCATTGCGGTTGTAACCTCGTATGCCAGTTAGCTCCTCTGCTCTGCCAATGTCGACGTATGGTCGAAAAGCGTCATTACGTGTAGCTGATAAACCATTAGCACGAACGTGAAAAAATCGACAGATGTATGCCTTTTGCGAATGGGTTTGGTGTTGATTTAAATAATCTGCGCGAAAACGGACACAGTTCCACTTGATTGAACACAACTGTCCTCATTGCAATTTTAGTTTTGTCGGGAAAACACCCTACATATTGGAATACATGTTTTCGCTTTTTAGCATGAGTATGTATTTTTACGTAATGTGGTGGTCTAAAATGCCTTGAAAAGTTGCCATCCCTCTTTCATCGCTATATTGCTTCAGTTGATTTTATTGAAACATGATGAAGAGTGTAGTGCTTTTTTGACTGTTGTAGAATACAAATGTTCTCTCGTGAATCACAATACATTTTATCTCAACACTATTTGTTCAAACCCTACGATATTCTTCTAATCTGCAGGATGTTCAATATCTATTTAAAATTATTGCAGGCACTTTTTGATTAATTGTCCAATAGATTAGGCTATATGGTTTCCCTCGCAATAGTGATCTTTTTATTGTTATTGATAAATTAATGTTTTTTACTGTTTTTTTAAACAAAACATGTGCTACTATTGAAATGGTTATTTAAGATTATTAGCAAAGCTTTTCATTATCATGAGATGATTGTTTTGTCTTTTCACTAACTGCTATCCGATTTTAAATCAAGTACGTAACGTTGATTTAAAGAATTATCACTACACGCGCGGTCAGTGATTGCTTAATCGTATAACCATTATACTTACAATTACGTGAACATTTTTACATGTTAGATGGCTTTTCATTTCTACGTCTAATTTGCCAAACTCAGATTTTTCTAACAATCGCTTTGATTGAAAACTATTCCATGATCATTTTTCACCGAAATCGGTCTGAAAACTTGTCTGTTCAAAAAGTTAAATATATTTAGATCATACTGACATTAATTGCGGGCCAATATTTTTTCCTTCGGCATTATGTAGACCTGTCTCATATATTTTGCACACATGTTGAGTGTGTTATATTTTTCATGAACTAAGTATTGCATCAATTACCTCGTCGAAGTATTTTTTGCAAAGCCCCCTCGATTTGGGCAACAACCCCATAGAAAATCTTTTAATTTGTGCAAGTGACAACATTAAACTGCTTGCATTGGTTTTTAAATTTTACCTGTACTTTTTTCTGAAATGAAAACCGAAAGAAAACATATTTCATTTCTAATTCCAGTAAAACATCAAAGAATACTTCTTCTACTGCTTCTACCAACTAGGTGAAACGTTGAACTTGAAACATTTTAAAACAAGCGTCATGTTATCGTTTGATTTTATTTAATTTATTGTCAATCTTCAGTTACAACACTTTTATAATTATTTAAATCCGCTTGCATTTCCGCACACCTTCGTGACCACCTACAATATCTATTATCAAATTTGTTGCAAACAACGCCTGTGTAATATGTTAGCTTCTCTTTCACTGAACAGGATCAGATTATACCGTTCTTCTCTACTTATATATCATTAAAAATGGATTTATATCAACGTATGATGGTAGGATTTCAGTAGATATTTTGCTGTCTATTCAATTGAAGCACTTTATTAGATAGGAAATGGTTTCGGTCTAATTGGGGAATTTCTCAGCGGTAACCAGTACTGCTGCATGCGTGCATGAGTTCACGAAAATTTGGTTCACAACGTTACTCTTCGTCATCCACTCAACAATTTTCAGTTACACGAACTCAGTGCTTGGTCATATTTGACTTCGTTAGACACCCATCAATAATCTTCTGAACCTAAAATCTCAGCTAGGCAGCTCCGAATTTTCACAGTAAAAGGTGCATTATATCAATTTGAGCATTTTAAAAGATCCATTTTTGTTCTCAGTGCTGTCCTTCTTGTGGATTTGACCGCATTTTTCTTGTGCGGGACAATTGATAGCACTCATAGGTCCATTTTCAGATGATTGAGGCCAAAAATTTAGCATTGTTTATAAGCTATTGTTGCAGTACTTGATTATATATATATACACTCTACAATACGCGTAGCGCCTAACTTATGAAGATATATCCGAACTGGTTGAAAGCGATACAGATTCTGGTCGACTATATGGTGGTAGAATCTGGAAACGTTTATTCAATTTGAGGCCCGAGCGGCAATGTAGCTAAACTGTTTGCGTTTCAGCAACGTGTTCGTGAATTCGACTCCTTCCTACAGTTATACTGGTCACTCCTGAGGAGTTGTCCAACAAAGACGAAGCCTTTGTTTTTTAGGCGAATTTATTTTTCAATCTTATGCAAAGTTTAATTTATACCAACAATATACATAAATTGATATATATAAATCTGTTTGGCGTCTTATATTTGTAGGTTTTGGCTAATTTGGTATTGATTTCCTGTGGTATTTTTCAGGTTTTTATTTATTGTCAGGTCGAGTACATTGACTTATTCTTCTGTCAAATTTTATCCAATTTTTTCACGCACACATGCACACACGCATAAATGATTAATTATGTCATGTGTTCCAGGCGAATGCTCATCCCTTCCGTCAATATAGTTTTGCATATATTTATATATACGTTTATATTCATACGTATATATATATATATATATATATATATATATATATATATATATATATATATATATATATATATATATATGGAGAGAAATCAATATTTTACATGAGACATCATTTGAAAAGGGCAACTAAAATTTAAACAAGAAATATTTCGTTGTTTCTAAACCTCACTATTACCTTACTTTTTATGATACCGCAGCCACTTAATTAAGTCTACTACGAAAATACAACACTAATACAGAGTCTTATTGAATAAAAAAATATTTATAACTTTTTTGCTTTTCGAATATTTATCCAGCGAAATCTGTATTATAATGGGGATTGGAACGTTATGCATTTTGATCGTAGAGACGGAATAGAAAATGTGTTTTAGTAACCGATCTAATGAGTGAGCTATATTTGCTATCATATTCGACTCATAAATATGTACATGCATAGACGTAGGTTGGATTCCGGTAGAATATATGTTAATATGTCCGAATTCACCGTGTCTCTCCACTAGATGCCGTTTCACGGATAGATTCTATCCCATTCATGCATCTCTGCTTACGAGGGTATGTTGCGGCATCATTATGTGAGCGATATCGCGAATAGTACTGTTTTGCTACACGATTGATGGCCTTCTCCTTTGTTGCCATCAAATTTAAGCTGTGCTTGAGCCAACACCATCGAAATTGCAAAGTTCAATGATAAGTGTGCATCGAAGAAGGGTCAAATGGAATTTGTGGATTCGTCAGTTTTTCTCCTTATTAGTGTCTCCGAGCGCCTAGCTGGCAATAATGGATATTCCGAGCAAAAATACTCTTCTACTAAACTGGTCAGGCGTTTGGAGTTGAGTCGGGCATGTCCTAGAGCTTCACGGCATAAAGCTGCGCCGACACTATGCATGACTAGTAGATCAGGATTTTGAGCTTATTAAAATGATCGGATTCATCCAGGATTGTTTGCAATATTTACCAGGCATCCGCATCATCATCATCATCATCATCATCATCATCATCATCATCATCATCATCATGTTCAGCCAAAAAAAATCAAAAGTGACTAATGTTTCACTGCCATATAACCATAAGGAATGAAAACATTATATAAGTTAATTTAGACAAATTATTAGTGAGAATTACGAGAGAGAGAGAGAGAAGGAATACCTTGCTACTATGAGTAAATTTATCAGGATAAGTTACAGAAATGAGGCAAACTAAACCTTTCCACAACACCATTATGCCCTACTAAGAAAAGAAAGTTACGAAGATGATTCTACAAGACATCTGCAACAAGATCGCCACTGAGCTCGATTCGATGCCATATCGCTAAGGGTTTCTAACCAAGAACTGTGATGCGCACGAGGACCCCATCCCGGCAGACGAGTGGGTCCTATACTACCCAATTTGGATGTAAGTGACTTCAATTGTTTCTGCCATGTCAAAATCTGCCCACCTTGTTTCTTACGCCAATTTGGTGCTGGATGAGAGAACAGAGCTCTACTGGGCAATCGAAATGAGGGCATACGCAAAACGTGACCGAGCCAACGAAGTTGATGGAGCCTTATTTGTTTTTCTAACGACGAGCACTTATTGTCAGATCCAAAAATACGTCTACGGATGTCAACGTTAGTTATTCGTTGTTGGTAACCAACATGTGCTATACTTCTCAAACAACGATGATCGAATGCCTGTAAGCGTCTCAGATCATCAACTCTAAGAGGCCAAGTTTCACTAGCGTATAGTAAGACTGCGCGTACAGATGCATTGTAAACACGACCTTTAAGGCAAAGTGAAATATTGGCGTTTCTCCATAAATGACGAAGGTTCGAGAAAGCTACTCTAGCTTTCGCGATCCGTATTCTCACCTCGTCGGACATATTGCCTACGTTATTGATAGAGCTCCCAAGATATGTAAACCTGTCGACTATGTCTAGATCTTCATTCTGCAGTCGCAACGTTGGAGTGAGTGGTGGGTGATCCTGTAACAGTATCTTACATTTAGAGGGTGCGAATTTCATACCGAAAGACGGAACAACGTCTGTTAATCTATTCAAGGTGGCCTGGGCAGCATCCTGATTGTCGAATAATAGTACGATATCGTCCGCATAGTCAAGATCGACTAGTTTATCTCCCGGGAGAACTTCAACTCCAGCGTCCTGAATGTGTGGGAGAGTGTTGTTCATAATAGCATCGATTACAAAATTAAACAAAAATGGGGAAAGTGGACAACCTTGACGAACACCACTGCTGGTTGTAAAGTTATGCGTTAATTCGTTGTAGACCTTAACGCGACAAGAAGTATTTGTGTAGAGAGCTCGTATAATATTAAAAAATTTTGTGGGCACACCGCTTTTCCACAAGATATGGAATAAAACATTGCGATCCACCGAATTAAATGCACCCTTGAAGTCTAGAAAGACGGCTATTGTGGAACGGTGATAATTGAACCCCAAGTTACCTTGCGCCACGCACACTCCGCTTCTTCAGAATGTCGCATGCGTTGCATGTAGGTTTGTTTTACGTAAATTATGTTTAATACCTTTTAGACGGAAGATTCGCTAAATCCCGGTCCCGTTTTTTCTCAATTAATTTATATATATATATATATATATATATATATATATATATATATATATGTGTGTGTGTGTGTATGAGAGAGTGTGTGTGCATAGGCTTCATAGTGGAATTGGGAAATTTTGATTATGACTACTCGTTATCCATGATTAGTTAAACATGTGGCATTTCATCACTTTGAACATTGAAATAGGGATTAACAAGATGTTATTTATATTGGGAACTTTAACATTTTAAATTCATTTAAAAAATGATATTTTTCTGACACGTAACAGTAGTACCAAGTTCACAAATTTAATTTAATGCAACCAGATGTAAAACATCATATTTGAATCATGCTGTCAGCAGGACAAATCTGATTTAAGTTTGAAAACTTTCGAAATATAGAAAAATCGTGATCGAAGATAAAGGCGAAATGTAAAACGAAATATAGTCCATGATTACCTTGAATCCAAAGGTTTTTGGTGTAACGGTAATTAAGCACTGAAAGCCGAGTTTAATGTGCTAAGGTAGAATAATTAATAAAATAAATAACGATCAGCTGAAATCGCAAATGTGGGTGATGGAACGAATGGTATACCAAGACTTTGCCACAAAAAGCTGGAAATCTAATCTTAAAGAGCGGAACTTGCGATAAATTCAATCTTTGGATACTTTTTGAGGCGGAAAACTAATATATAAAACTGTTCATTAGGTTTTGCACACCTAGTAACAAATTAGTTCAAATATGACGAGAAGGATAAACTAAAGACAGCATGAACGGAAAGTATAATCTTGTGCACATTCGTTTCGTGCTTACTGGCGACTCATCAGTGGGAGCCGGTATTATGCTCTTTATCCAGTGTATTTTTGGCTGATGAATGTAGTGAACATTAGCATACATTGAGATCCATTGTGTTGGTACCATGTACTGATTCGGCAACCATAATGTTGATTCAATGTAACTTTTCGGTACTATAATGTTGATATCTGGTACTGACCCAATAGCCATAGTGTTGGTACCATTTACACACTTGGTATATATATATATATATATATAATATTATAAGTGAGTTTGCTTTGTAGTCGCATTGTCGTAGACTTTATAAATTCACTACTGCAGATTTACACATTCGCGTAGTAGATTGTAGATTTATACATATCCAGATTCTACAATATATTCTAAAAACGTTATTGATATTGATAGTATTTTTTGCTTTGGAAAACGAAAGCAGAAACTTCGCTGGACTGAGAACTGTTTCTCTATTAACTAGCTTAGGTAACCGCCGCTTTCTTCCATTGGTCATATTTTAATTTACTTTTAAGCCTAACAATTTTTATACTGCATCTGTTCTCAGTATATTATATTTAGGTTCAATGTCAATTGCTTCTCAAGAAAAGTATCCGTTTGCATCGTTCTCATTTTATAGCGAGGTCTACGTCCACGGAGTTACCAGATAGATCTGATTTAGTCACATGACGATATTTAAATTCTGTTTTACGCTCATTTCTTCTATAATCCTTGCATGTCTATACCGATATCAATTAGGCAATGGAAACGACAGTGAATATTCTGAACTCCTGATGATGCTAATGCTGCAATCTTTTCTCGTTTGCATAATAAGTCTTCAACAAGCGTAAACTTCGCTTTCCAACAGTTCGCATATAGCACTTTGCTTCAAATATCCTCACTACCTACCCAGCTTTTCATCTAGTCAAACCAATACGTTACAATTAAACAGTAATTGATTTCGCGGGTGGTGGTAATAATTTTTAAAAATTATGTCTGCGAGCTTGAAGTAAACACCAATCCCATTGTATTTAACCAGTCGTCGAACAACATAACAAAACTACCGCTAGTCGCAACGCACTGACGCGTTTCGACCTTCCTTGATCATCATCAGAGTACGACGGCAAACTGACTAGCGAGGGGCAAACCGCATTGAATATATATGGAAATCAAGCTCGCAAACTTGATGTAAAGAATTGTTACATCCACCCGCGCAATCAATTATTGTTAAATTGTATTGCCTATATATGTATATATGGCGAAAGCTACAAACAGCTAACGTTCGTGACTGCATAGAAATTGTGCAGCCGACATTTCCAGTCAAGTACAATGTATGCAAGACTACTAGAAGTGAGAGCCGCATGTCTTATTTTGATTTCCATATATATGCAATGTGGTTTGATCATCGATAGTCACTTTGCTGTCGTACTCTGATGATGATCATGGAAGGTCGAATCGCGTCAGTGCTTTGCGACTGGCGGTAGTTTTGTTATGTTGTTAGACGACTTGTTAAATACAATGGGATTGTTATTAACTTCAAGCTCGAAAATTTCATTTAAAAAATACATTCCAATCATTGTTTGCTTTTTTTACATCTCGGTTTTGTTTTAATTCATCTTATTGTGTCATTATTTGAAACTGTTTTTATCTTCTTTACTGAATAACAATTATTTCACATTACCAATTTCAAGGATTCTTAAAGTCGTTGCTTTCATTTAGTCCAAATTTTGGTATTAAAATTGTGAAGAATTCTAGGAGTGACTTCATTGTAAATACACAGCTTTGTATTTACCGTCATTTTTTACTAGTTTGACGTCTAATATTGATAGTATACGACATCTATTTTTCGAATGACATTTTACTTCATTCATCTGATTAGAATGTCCAAATAATTTAATCGTTTCTTCATGACTATGACTCCATTCGACAATTATACCGATTAGATATCTCCCAGATAATGTTGGTTTAACAGTTGCATCAACCTGCAATTTTAATTGAATAATTCATTCTGTATAATATTTAGTGTAGGATAAGTTTACCTTTTCATGTAAAATTAGAAATATAGGGCCTGTTGAAGCCTTATTTCTTTATGAAAGCATATTTATGGAGCACGGGTGGAAAAAATCCATATTTTTATCGGATCTCATCTTGATAGCAAAAATCACCTATTTTAATTGATTGTGATGTATATATGTATATATATATATATATATATATATATATATATATATATATATTAATAAACAGTTACATATATATATACATTTACACACACATATATATATATATATATATATATATATATATACATATATATATATATATATATATATATATATATATATATATATATATACAGTTACATATATATATATATATATATAATTGATGTGTAACAGAGGTCACATTTGAATTGACCCGTCTAAAATCAATTTTAGTAAGTTAATAGAACTTTTCGCGAGAGTCATATAGTGGCACATTTAACCTACGATTTACGTGTTCCTTTAGACGCCTGCACTTAGGATTGGAAACTGTTGTTTTCACACATAGTCTTCCAGTATCTTTAAATGTGTGGTAAGTACGTGTTATGAAGTTTGCAATTCTTTAAATCAATTTGCGAGCTTGAAGTAATTACCAATCCCATTGTATTTTACCAGTCGTCGAACAACATAACAAAACTACCGCCAGCCGCAACGCACTGACGCGTTTCGACCTTCCTTGATCATCATCAGAGTACGACGGCAAACTGACTATCGAGGATCAAACCGCATTGAATATATATGGAAATCAAATTTAGATATGCGGCTCTCACCTCTAGCAGTCTCGCATACATTGAACTTGACTGGAAATGTCGGCTGCACAATTTCTATGCAGTCACGAACATTAACTGTTTGTAGCTTTCGCCACATATACATATATAGGCAATACAATTTAACAATAATTGTTTGCGCGAGTGGTGGTAACAATTCTTTAAATCAAGTTTGCGAGCTTGAAGTAAACACCAATCCCATTGTATTTAACCAGTCGTCGAACAACATAATAAAACTGCCGCCAGCCGCAACGCACTGACGTGTTTCTGCCTTCCTTGATCATCATCAGAGTACGACGGCAAAGTGACTATCGAGGATCAAACCGACATTTCCAGTCAAGTTCAATATATACGAGACTGCTAGAGGTGAGAGCCGCATATCTAAATTTGATTTTCATATATATTAAATACGGTTTGATCCTCGATAGTCAGTTTGCCGTCGTACTCTGATGATGATCAAGGAAGGTCGAAACGCGTCAGTGCGTTGCGGCTGGCGGTAGTTTTGTTATGTTGTTCGACGACTGGTTAAATACAATGGGATTGGTGTTTACTTCAAGCTCGCAAACTTGATTTAAAGAATTGTTACCACCACCCGCGCAATCAATTATTGTTAAATTGTATTGCCTATATATGTATATGTGACGAAAGCTACAAACAGTTAATGTTCGTGACTGCATAGAAATTGTGCAGCCGACATTTCCAGTCAAGTTCAATGTATGCAAGACTGCTAGAGGTGAGAGCCGCATATCTAAATTTGATTTCCATATATATTCAATGCGGTTTGATCCTCGATAGTCAGTTTGCCGTCGTACTCTGATGATGATCATGGAAGGTCGAAACGCGTCAGTGCGTTGCGGCTGGCGGTAGTTTTGTTATGTTGTTCGACGACTGGTTAAATACAATGGGATTGGTGTTTACTTCAAGCTCGCAAACTTGATTTAAAGAATTGTTACCACCACCCGCGCAATCAATTATTGTTAAATTGTATTGCCTGATATATGTATATGTGACGAAAGCTGCAAACAGTTAATGTTCGTGACTGCATAGAAATTGTGCAGCCGACATTTCCAGTCAAGTTCAATGTATGCAAGACTGCTAGAGGTGAGAGCCGCATATCTAAATTTTATTTTCATATATATTAAATGCGACTAATAGTGGTGAGAGCCGCATATCTTTGTTTTCTTTCCATATATATGCGATGCGGTTTGATCCTCATAGGTAGTTCGTCGTCGTACACTGCTGAGGATCATGGACGTTCGAAACTTATTTATTTGCATAATGTGTTAAATACTGCAAAATTTAATAACAAAAATCAATCAAAGCCAGTTATTTATGTATTTGCATATGTAACACGTGTTCAGAAATAGATGTTATTCACCATTTTTGTGAAATATGTTAATCTTGAAAACCATTCTCTTTGTTTTATTTGCAGGCGCAGTGTTTAAAATGTATAATGCGTTGGATATAACGTCGCATTTACGAAAACATTATACGAAGTTCAATTTATTATTTTTTAAATGGACATTCCTATATGAGATTTACCAGCCACTTTTCCCAAATTACACGAAATAAACATTGAGTTAGTATAGGGTTTAGTGCCAGCTCCTTCTGATGAGTCACCAGTAAGTAAGAAACGCATGTGTATATGAGGTTGTACAGTTCGTTGATGCTGATTTTGGTTTATCCACATAGTCTTATTTATATTAATTTTTTTCTAAGTTCGCAATATATAATGCAGAATTGCATATAATTATTATGTCCTTCTTGTTGTTGATTTGAACGCATTTTTCTTGTGCAGGACAATTGATGGGTTCTCACTTGTCCATTATTTTTTAATCCTTCCACCAGCTGGTTGTCTGAAAATGACTTTGGAACAAGATTTTCCATTGTTCTTTTTCTGAATTTTCGAGACCGAATTTCCAGTCTCATCTTCAGGGTTGACACAATACGCACAGGAATAAAACACAACTTGTGGCAAATATGGTATCCTCATTCTGGACAGATATATTTATATTTATTTAATTCCAAATGTATTTTTTTAATTGTCTTCCTAATATCCGGTATTCATACCCAGTCTCTAATACTCAAATGTATACAAAAACTTATCCCTGTCCCCCTCCGCGCACACAACCACCTATAAACATGTGTATTTTACTAGTGACATTTTTATTGAATAACTATAAGCACACCTAATGGATTGGCATATGAGCCTATCAATGATGTCTATATTTTAATTTCTGTTCCAAACGCATAGAAAGATCAACAAAATTTTTATTTCAATTATCGCAGTAATCATCACATTCTCCCAGTTTACCTACTTACATTCAGCTTGGAATCGGTTATAGACCGAGTGAGAGGTTAATAAAACTATTGAAAGAATATATAGTATTATTCTATTGTTTTGACAAGACCGAATACTGAGTCTACTCTAACGAAATCGGCTCTCAGCCCCAAATACACATTAATACTCATATCCTATATAAATTAGTTTCTCCATTAAAATATCTGTGTCGAAATTATGGATATACCTATATAATAAATTAGTATTATTTTATATATATTTAAATTTTATTTATTTACTTATTTATAATTTTATATATATATATATATATATATATATATATAAATGTTGTAAACGTGTTTTTATATAAATGTTTTGATAATTAAATATGCATATAAATTTTGAGTAAAAATAGTATATATACTATACACCCAGGGTGAATTGTAAGTCATTGAAAGTCAAAGAACCCATTTCATTGCTTATAGATACATATATATATATATATATATATATATATATATATATATATAATTATAGGGCTAGATATATATTTATATAGATAAACATAAAAATAGATATATAAATATTATCAAAAGCGTTTCGACTGATATAATTTATCCGTTGAGGGACTCACAATGTCGCTTGTATGATATTTATATTATATATATTGTGTATACGCGTAAGCTTTTTTAGCATATTTATGTATATTTTCATTTTACTAAGCTCAAATGTAATGTAGCGTCATTATTGTGTCAGACCTGTGTCACGTATCCGTTAGTGTTAATACACACAGTTTAGTGCATTCACGAGCATAAATACACTAACCTATGCGAATCCTGTTATCAGCTTATTAGTTTCTTCATCAACACCTCGCTCGCAATGTTAAACACCGTCGAAATTTCCCGTATTTCATTTAAAAATTTAGCAGGGTTTGGGAATAATGCCGGACCCTGCTGATGAGTCGTCAGTGAGCACGAAACTCATTTGTACATTTGATTATATTTTTTGTGCAAGCTAATGAATTCTCATCTACACGCTGTGTTAGCTGTTGGTGTAAAACTTGGTGTGATATTGAAATAAGAAACGCGGATATTAAAAAAGACGACCGGCGTTTCGATCGAATTATCAACCAACAAACATTATTAAGAATGTCGGATGAGTTTTTGAGAGAATAATTTGTGAGAAAAAAGATATTTTCAAAATTTTCAATCTTGTACATTTTCAGGTGCACTGATTATTGGCCTTGATTGATAGATTCTCAATTGCCTATTCTTTTTACGCCTTCTATCAGCTTATTGTCTGAAAATGACGTTGGAACACGATTGTCACTCTTCTTTTTCCTAATTTTCGGGACCTAATTTCCAGTCCCATCTTCAGGGTTGACACAATAAGCACAGGAATAAAACACAACTTGTGACAAATGTGGTCACCCATCAATCAAGATCAATAAACAGAGCACCTGAAAATGTACAATATTCAAGATTTTACCGACCTAAGAGTGCTATCAATTGTTCCGCACAAGAAAAATGCGGTCAAATCCACAACAAGAAGGACAGCACTGCGCAACGAGATACATCTTTTAAACAGCGTGTAGTGTCATGAGTTGCACAAGGATACCTTTTGTTAGTTTAAATATTAACTAGACGTCTATGTTCCAGCGCAGACGCCAGTTGTACTTAAGTGACTTCAGTCCCTGGAGTTTTCTTGTCAGCTGGACACGTGGTTGCGCAATCGTAGGAATAAGGGACCTGTAATAATTATGCATGTAAAGAAAACAGCAAAGTTTTGTTTGTGGTTGTCGGCGCAGGAAATTTTTGCATAGCCTCAATTTTATCTTTTATGGTATTTATAATGTCATATAAAATGCATTGCCCAAGGAATTTCCCATTTTCTGTGTCCATGCTTAAAACAAGACTATATTGATCACTACGCGCATATTTGTTATACGCTTTCTGTTTTTTGTCTCTTCAATATACATACACACATATATATATATATATATATATATATATATATATATATATATATATATGCTAATTTGCAAATACTTGAGAAGAATATGGGATGGAAACAGTTCTTGTATTTGATAAAATATATTTTTCTTATTGCACATAGAGGAAGGTTATATACATATATATATATATATATATATATATATATATATATATATATATATATATATTTATATATTGAAAGGCCAAAAAACAGAAAGCGTAAACAAATATGCGCGTAGTTATCAATTTAGTCTCGGTTTAAACATGGACACAAAAATGTGAAATTCTTAGAGCAGTCGATTTGATATGATATTATAAATACCATAGAAGGTAAAATTGAGGCTATATATATGTTAATTTGCAAATACTTGAGAAGAATATGGGATAGAAACAGTTCTTGTATCTGCATAAATATGTTTTCTTATTGCACATAGAAAAGCAGTTATTTATATATATATATATATATATATATATATATATATATATATATATATACGTATATATGTTCTTCATTGATGACAGCAAAAAAACGTTCATTGTCAATACTGGTAATTTTTTTCCTTGCTTCTAAAATGATATAATATCAATAAACTGCGCAAAAGCATTAAATAATTTCTAGTTGAATGCAGCTGGCCTCAGTATGGGGTACAAATTTGCGTAAGGCGTAGAATAGTGTGCATGCATATATCGACGTATCTGTTGTCTGCCATTGACTTTGTACGCAAGTTGCTCTCGGTTAAAAGAGGGTTTAATGAAAAAACAATTTGTTCGCAATACAAACATCGATTGGTTATTCTCGTCAAGTTAATTTCGATCTGGGCCCAACTTCTGGTTTGTTTGATCGGTATGCATCTATGCGATTTTCTCGCAATTAAGTCATAGTCTTGCACCAAGATTTATGGCGATAAATTTTATAACGCAAAGTAATTGTTAGTTTCATATATTAAAGTGCTTAAGTAAAATATTTTAATTGCTGACTGGGTTTCACATTTGACGCAAATTAATTTGGCCGCAAATTATTTACGGGATAAATAAGTTCAGTTATAGTGACTCGACACAGGTTGGAAGCCGGAATGCAGCGCATAGGAAATGATTATCCATCTCACTTTTAGGCCAGCGCTCAAACACAACGTATGTTATGGGATCAGCTCAAGGCATTAAGTCAAAGGGAACATGGAATAATATGTGTCTACAAATTAAACAACCTCATTTTAACCACTCGCACACCTTCGCAAAATTAACGCCAGTTACACTGGTGGGTTTATATGACGTGCACACTATTTAATACAGTTTATGTGACCAAACACGCATCTCGTGACGACTAGATTTAGCTGCAAATGTTCGAAATATCATTGGTTACGTGGGTGGTACTAGCAGTTATTTGAATAAAATTTGCGTACTTTGTATGACCAATTATCTCATTTTATTTAACCAATCCCACAACATGGAAAAACTAGCGTCCTTGGCACGTACTGCCAAGAATATCAGAAATGCAGTTAACCCCTAATAGGTTCATAAATTGTAATGAATTAGAACGGCCTGCTCGTGCGACTGAAGTAAGGTTTGGTGCTGTGCGATTGGTTAGTTCAAATGTAGTTGGCATTTTAAATAAGTCCGCAAACTTTATCGTATTCATGCATCGATTATTGCCTTATTTAAAAGTGCTACAACGTTAACTTGGTGATTGAAGGGAGTTTATGCAACGGGAAATCCAGTACAACGAATGCGAGCCTACTAGTGGTGATGGCTACCTACCTTATATATATCAACTGCGTTTAGATCCTCGTTTGTCAGGTTCCCGTTGTTCTCTGATTAGGATGACGAATCGAGGAGTGTCATCACGTGTGATTGACGGCAATCGTGTTTTTTGTCCGATTGGTTAAATAAAACTGTATTGATGTCTATATAAAGTGAAAAAACTTTATTTAATCAACAATTTTCACCTCGTGCACAATCAATAATACTTCGTATAGTTTAGGATGAATTCTTCAACCACTATTTCCGGGAGCGGCCAGAACGCAACCATTCAATGGAATTGATGAACCATGTTTTAGACTTTAAGCCGGAGCGAGAACGGATTAACGAGCAGTTTAAAAAATTAGCTACCGGCACGCTCTTCAAATAGTCACACGACATTGCAAAATTGTCGTCTGCTACTCGTAGTGGTTATAAAATGTGGTTCGTCTGTACACTAAGTGTAGGCACATTATTTTCTACGACTTTTTGCCTTGTCGAAGCAATCAGACATGGGTAAATTACCTGCAAACTATCTAAACATCTAAATGTTGTAACAGACACGAGCAAATCACTTCGACTTAATTATTAGTTGTGATTCCCTATTCGAGAGTTTTGCAAGTGCAACCCAGATAAGTCAGGGCCATTAATCATGCTTCAGATTCATATTTTCGTTAGTCAAGGTGAGCAAATTTGTTTGTGCATTTAATCAACTTTACTCGTCTACTTGTCTGATGGATATTGCGCAATTACTGCCATCAAAAATATCCAAACCTTTAAGGCAATAAGAAAAACCAAGAAAATAGAATGTGTAACGCATTGGGTATTTGTTAAATCAACAGAATTTTCTTCGATTCCGTTATTCTTGAATATGCAAACACCTATTCTCGATTTGTTCGCTAGACGCATATTGCTGCTGTTTCGTACAGTTTATCATTTATTACATTGGCGAATATTGTCACCTGACAATGAAGTAGAATTTTCCAAATCATTGTTCGCACGTATACAAGCGGTCGTACTAGCAGTTATACATTTTGAAACCGATATTAGCTTAGCATTGGACGTGTGTGATGGTCTGTTAATGCAAACGGTGTCCTAGTCAATAACAGTCGTGTTAATTTTCAAGCATGCTTGGGTTCATTAGACAAATACAGGCGTAACGCATACTAGATTTGCTTTACAGTTTGTTTTCTGGTTAGTTTGTAGGTGTGTGTTTATCACGAGCGCAAAGTATGCGTGAGCTCTCACGTTCGCGCACACCAACAAAAGATACAAGCAAAGGTATTTAGAAGGCTTCTACCTACTAAAAGTGAATAAAGCGAGTTGTACGTCCAACAAAACGTATTCCCAGTCCTAAGAGAGAACGTTCTGGAGTACGCCAAGTACAGTTTAACTAATTAAATTACTCTAAATGGCGTAAAAACAATGCTTCATCTGGAGAACAAATGTTTAATTTTGTTTATAAGTTAATTGTTCCTACACTCTGAATGTCAATGCAACGCGAGATAAGCAAACAAACAACCATAATCGACTCATTTAGGCGGCCAGTAATCGCACACATTTCCGCTTGACTGAAGACGGTATTAAATGGCAGAAATGATCAATTTTTTGAAAACATTTAATGATGCCCCAACTGATTTTGCTTATGTCTATCCTCAATTGACATGCTGCAGCACCTGGAGATGGTGCTACCTTAACACCTGAATTTATTTCTCAGCATCACACGTATAGTGGACTCTATTCGGCCTTGTCCTATGGAAAAGCCTTGATTTTTCATTCACATGGCTCGACGCTTTCCTGGAGCGCTCTGGTCTCCGTTAGTCTATGCAGATAACGTGACGGGCTGTCGTAGTTTTTTGATATTCATATTCATAAGAGATAGACATTTTTCCGCAAAACACAACATTTTGAATGAAGAACATCTTTGCACGGTACTGTCATCGTTAAATTTTAATACGCAACTTCCTGCTTCGGGACAGTTGATAACACTCGTAGGTGGGTACAATCTTGATTCCTTTGCATTTTCAGGTGCACATATTGTGTTGATTCCTGATTGATTTTTTTTCACTTGTCTCTTCACTATGAAGCCGCTTGCAATTAGTTTTTCTGAATTTGTTCGTCAATCAATCTTTTCAGAATTCTTTCCAAATTTTCGGGACTTCATTTCCGGTCCTGAATTACTGCAATATTATTAAAATGAGCTTTTTTGATCATTCTACGCATCAGAACAATTATTAAATAAATCTAGAAATCACGGATAGGCGTGGATGCCAATCGATATGGTTTGCTTATACTCAATCCATGAATGTCAATTTAGATTAGATTGCATATAGGTGTGAATAGGTTGTTGAGTGTGGGGGGATGTGGATATCGTCGTGGATACATGTGACTATAGAAGAATAGGTATTAAGACCGGATATTAGAGCAGACAAAAGCCATTACTACAGGAAGTATAATAAATACAAATAGATCTGTTTTGAATGAGGATATCACATTTGCCACAAGTTAATTTTTTTATGGGAGTATGGTGTCAACCGTGAAGATGGGACCGGAAATGAAGTCCAGAAAATTTGGGAAAAATCGGAAAAGAATTGTTCACGAACAATTTCAAAAAACAAACTGTGAACGGCTTCAGAGTCACGAAACATGTAGGCACCCATCAATTGAGAGTCAACACAATCTGTGCGCCTGAAAATGCAAAGGAATCAAGATTATACAGACTTACGAGTGATATCAGTTATCCCGCAACAGCAAAGATAGGAATAGACTTTACAAAGTATATTAAATTTACCTGAGTATTTTTTCTATGCTTTTTAAAATAAAAAACGTCTAAAAACTGCGCCATCGTTGATTGTAAATCGATAATGATATAAATAATTGAAATAAAATTTGTGAGCTAGTTACTAAAACCATAACCAAACATGGAAAAGGAAGTGGGAAACGCATATGCTGAGGCACACACACGCACGCGTGAAAAATTCGCAACTATTTATTAAAATCATGTACGAACTTCGACAAGAAAGTAATGAAGACATAGTCAACCACCAGAGGAGATATGTCGGTATACTTTTAAAAAGGAATGCATCATCGAAAATTATAAATTGACGTACAAAAAAGCAGTGAATTCTCGGATACTTAATACATCGCGCAATCATTGCTGCTTTAATTATATATATATATATATATATATATATATATATATATATATATATATATATATATATATAAAGTTGCAAAATTTTAGTGTTCGTGACTGCATATTAATTTGTGCAGCCTACATTTCCAGTCCTGCACAATGTATGCGATACTACTAGCGGTGAGAGCTGCATATCTAATTTTGATTTCCATATATATTCAATGCGGTCTGATCTACGCTAGTCAGTTTGTCATCGTATCCTGAATGTTATCATGGAAGGTCGAAACGCGTCAGTGCGTGCGACTGGCGGTAGTTTTGTTATGTTTTTCGACAACTGGTTAAATACAATGGGATTGATGTTTACTTGAAGCTCGCAAAATTGATTTAAAGAAAATTATTACACATGATGTTTGTTTACTCAAAAAACGCCTGCTATACATAAGTTTAATGGTTAAGTTCCCAGCAATCGAACACTTCACTATTGATTGTTTATACAAATGTCATGGCTGAACAGTGCGCTATGTATGCCCAACTGGCTGGTTGTTAAAGAAGCGAGTTCAAAAGCATTTTAGATTAAACATAGCTAACAAAGGAGAGAATTCCAATGCAATAGTCGAACACATTACGTATGAAAACCCCACTTCAAGACAGGTTGATTTTCGGATGTCTTAAAAAGCTAATAAAGAAAAAGAGTTATGCACGGCAGTTGTTGTATGCATCGTCAACAATCCATAGCTAAATAAACAAAAGGAGTTCGTAAATGATTTGGCAAAAATTTGGTTAACTGTTTGTGAGTACGTATGTGCGTGACTTATAAAAAAACAAAATTTTCAGTCACACATGTGACTGGCGATAGTTATGCTATGTTGAGTATAATGAGATTGGTGTTTATTTCAAGCTCGCAAACTTTATTTAATGAACGTACATATAAAACTGCACTTATGCTGCTTATTATTTGCAAAAGCAGACACGAGTTATTAATCTATATAGCATTAGGTAGAAACAAAGTAAATACTTTGAACATTAAGTGATGAGTGCTCAATAAGGATGAAACCGGTCTACTGGACGAATTGCTTGTTAGCGGCAGTGTGGTTCAGTGGTTAGCGCATCAGATACCGAAGCCGAATAGAATTGAGTAGAACAGATCCGTTGCGTTTCTACTGCTTAAAATAGCATATCGACGTCATTGAAAACGGAAAGTTTTGCTGATATTTCGAACAAAACTCCGATCTAATGAACTATTATGAAATTTAATTCGTAGAAAAACTAGATTTTGTCAAGTTTATTTGTTAAGCATATGACACCGGTTGAGAACTTCAATAAAACATTACAGGAGATACAATTAAACAATAACTGATTGTGCGGATGGTGGCAACAGTTCGTTAAATCAAGTTTGCGAGCTTGAAGTAAACACCAATCCCATTGTATTTAACCAGTCGTCGAACAACATAACAAACTACCGCCAGCCGCAACGCACTGACGCGTTTCGACCTTCCATGATCATCATCAGAGTACGACGGCAAACTGACTATCGAGGATCAAACCGCATTGAACATATATGGAAATCAAATTTAGATATGCGGCTCTCACCTCTAGCAGTCTCGCATACATTGAACTTGACTGGAAATGTCGGCTGCACAGTCGGCAACAGTTGTTTAAATCAAGTTTGCGAGCTTGTACTTGGAAGTATTGTACTTGACTGACGGTAGTTTTGCTGTTGTTCAACGAAAGGTTAAATACAATGGGATTGGTGCTTACTTTAAGTTCGAAAAATTGATTTGAAGACATGCCAGGAAAATACGAAAGCAACTGAAGCTTCGCTCGAAGTAACAGGAAATGTGCGAACCAGTGTGGCTAAGCGAATTCACGTAAACAATCTTTAAAAATGAAAACAAAATTCGTACAGAATGCGATGCTTACTCGCTGAAGTTTTTTACCATTTGACAAACATTTAATTACAAGACAAAACTTAACAGTTTTCAGAAGTCGTTTACGGTAAAGTTATGTTTCGTAGGTCACTTGCAAGCATACTCTAGAAGAAACCCTTTCTAAAAGGTTTTTAAGACTTCATTTGTGTGCGGATCACGGTTAGCTTCTCACTGACCAGCTCCCTTTGTCTAGCAACCGTTTGCCTAAGTGCATTCAATTATGTAATAGATATTGCGTACCAAGTAAAAAGTTAGTTCCAACAGAAATATTTATTTATTACATTTCCCTTCGCATGTTTAGGGAGCAAAGGTTGCTTGGCTTCGTTCTTGATGACTAACTAAATCCCGCCTACAAGTCACGACCTGTTGTGTATATAACATTGACTACCCCGAACCGAATAAGTTCAAAGACCAGGCATGAGCGTCAATTATTGGCACTTGCGTTCCCTGCTTACTGGCTCTAGTAGGAGCTGTCACTACACCCCATATCCACTATACCATTCTTTTTAGTAACGCACAAAATTACTGAACCAATAACAGAGTGCAGTTTGAGCGTAATATCGACGATCCTACTGATTAGTATCTGGTAGGCAATGAGCACATGCACCGATAGAATTTTGTTATTTTGAAAGATACTTGCGCTTAGGGATGATGGTTTGTTTCTGCAATTATTCTTTCTCCATTGGAATGATGTCTTGGTGCTCGCCAAAACAGTTTTATTTGTTGTTTTGAAACAAATATCATCCTTTTATGACTCCTTGATCGCTCTATACTCGGTTGCGTGAAAGTTGTTAATGCGCGCTATACTTAATTGTGACGTCCCGGCTAAATTTATTTGATTACTTAAAGCCGGTACTAATTAGTCATGGACGTGAATTTGCGGCATTAAGGCTCGTTTTGCACGTTTTTCGAATGGCCCCTGGCATTTGGCACGAAGGCGTCGTTGCTCAAGACGTTTACAATAGTTTTGGCGATGCAGTCTTTGCTGGGCACTTTTACAATCTTCCGGGCTGAGATCGGTGTGTACCGATTTGAACGCAAAAGGAATATGAATTTCAGTTAGACACTAACTGTATGCGGAAACTGTCCATCTGTTGCGATCAGGAGTTAAATACCGGAACAATGTTTTTTATGGCTAATTTTCATTTGATGTATAAACATGTCGTTTTGGTACCAGCCGTTAAAGAATTCTTTTTACCTGTGATCTCCATTTATTAATATATTGAGCAAACAATAAATAAAATATTAGACTTAATTATAGTATGGATTTAAAGCTATTACGTAATAACATTATGCGCATGTCTATAATGTGTTCAGATAAAGGAAGTATAGTCTAATAGTAATTCAACTCTCGTTGGCTTGAAGAATTGTACAAGGTGGTATGTTTAATTGAACACGGTTTTGTGATGATTATATCGGAAAATTAAGATAGTCATTAACTGTGATCAGAAACTGTCCATATGTTACAATCGGAAGCTAAATACCCGAGCAATATCTATTATGGCCAACTTTGATTTGAAGTATTAAAATGTCGCCTCTCTATCAGACGTTAGAGAGTTCTTTTACCTGTGATCTAAATTTATTAATGCATTGGGAAATTAATAAATAAACTATTAGACTTAATTATAGTATGGATTTAAAGCTATTACCTAATAGCATTGTGTGCTTGTCTATAAGACGTTTAGATTAAGGAAGAATAGTCTGATAGGAACTCACCTCTCGTTGTGCTTGAAGAATTGTATAGGATGATATGTTTAATTGAACACGGTTTTGTGATGATTATGGTTGAAATGCTGTGATCAGAAACTGTCCATATGTTACAATCGGAAGCTAAATATCCGAGCAATATTTATTATGGCCAATTTTGATTTGAAGTATTAAAATGTCATCTCACCATCAGACGTTCGAGAGTTCTTTTACCTGTGATCTCAATTTATTAATATATTGGGCAATTAATAAGTACACTATTAGGTGCAATTAAAGCATGGATTTGAAGCTATTACTTTATAGCATTATTCGCATGTCTATAAGGCGTTTAGATTATGGAAGAATAGTCTAATAGAAATTCATCTCTAACTGGGTTGAATAATTGTATAGGATGGTATGTTTAATTTAAATTTGATTTGTGATTATTATGTTAGCCAATGATAATTACTGCCTATAAAATGTGTATAATTCTCTATTTAAATGAATATGGTATAGTGATGGTTATTTTATTTTAGTTTCTATGTGAAGGTTTTATTTCAACGGCGAATTATCTTCTATTATGAGAAACTGGATAATAGAGAAAGCGTGTCAAATTAGAAGAAATCCACAGACAGGCGGAAGAACTTCAATTCAAGCATAGTTAATAGGCTTTAAGGCCGTGACTGCTACTGGATTATGGAGTGAGTATTTTTAGTTTAACACATGTTACTTAACACAACAGCAATTTCCTTTGGTAGTGCGTGCAAACCACTCCAGAATAGCTCGTCTATTTTCCTAATCACCAAGTCAAAGGTCTTAAAATCTGGTATAGTTCCGTCGCTTGGACATCAAAGTGAACCATTATATTCATGGATAATGGCTTAGTTTATGTAAATGCTAGCAGATTATCAGGAGACACTAATCGGGACCAAAACTACGAGCCGATCAAATCTATCCAGCCGAATTTTTGGTGTCATCATAGTTGCATCTAATTGAGTAAAATAGATTCCTTTGCCTGGTGGTACTATCTGAGAAAACGGATTGCACGTCCTGCTCCACAGGCCACTGAGGCAACTTCGATGGACATTTTGAGGCCGAAAACGGTGGGACGACCAATCTCGTGGCACGACACCATCATTTATGATGTCGGTCACTCGGCCATGATGTACTGTACACAATGCAACTGCGCATGTCCAATTATTTTAAATTGTATGATAAAAATGGAAAAATCAACTGTAGAAGACGCACAGGCCGCCAAAGAGCTTTGTGGAGTTTATAATGTCCAAACGGCGGCTGCAAGAACCGAGGAAAACGTTGAGAATTAACCGAGACAAAGGCCTAGGTTACAAAATCGCGGGACGACACGCAATACACGTGACACTATAATGCCTTTTGCGAAGAGATTAGATAACACATGCAACGTAAATTTTCTTCGATGAATAACCAATATTTATTCGAGACATTTGCCAACTTTATGGAATATTGATGTATAATTTTTTAGTCTTTCAAAGCTGTCACGAATAATTCTTCGCCACTAGATCAGATAGAACTCCAGCGTTATGCATGCTTTGCAAAAGTTCCAAGACTCAAAGAAATGTGTAACATATCAGGATAACACTGTCATTGTGCACGGCAATTGTGTACATGTGTGAGAGGAAAAAATGAGTGGTTTAAAGTAACACATGCTGGCTAATGGAGAAGACACATTTTTGGACAAAAAAAGTAAAGACAGTATCATATTTCAATTTTAGTATTTGATGGTCCCTGTAATGGAAGCATGATATGGTTGAAACCATACACAACTAACACTTAATCTCCTGACTGATTAAAGGTGGCATTAATGATTTACTGAACACAGTAGCCAGAAACAGTTAACCCAACATTGCATGAATAAGCATATGGCAAAGAAGTAACTAAGATTTTATGTATGTAATTGTGGCAATAGTGACCTTAAAGACAAATAATAAACAAAGGGCCTTATCTAGGGCAGATATTATTTCAACAGAAATTCCTCGCAGAAGCGCCCGTATAAGAATGAAGCAGTCAGCCCAATGGTAAAAGCAGACTTCGAGCCTAAGTGAACATAAATTAATTAATATGTGTAAATTTGTTTAATTAAATCGATGCTCGTTGTGCGAGCAAAATTCTATATATAATTGAGTAAAAATAAAGCATGTGTGGTACATTTAATATGGCTTCTGATGGGTTGGAAACGTTGATTCAGGGACTGACTTCTCAAATGAATCATTTAACTGCAGAATTAGGCATAATTAAGTCTCGTCTGGACGATACGCGGATAATAAACACTGACGACATACATGTACGTGGACCATCAAATATAGGTGGACACAACAATGGCGACCGCGCCGCAGAGTTACTGTTTTGTTTTCTGCGGCTGACTCCTTTTGGAGGATAAGCCGGCTCCATTGATATTCATGGAGTTTCTTGGGAATTTGGTACAAGTGGTGTCCCCTCACCACCCGGCTTTTTGATCGAGGACGCACCTCTAGCCTTTGCACATCCAAGCGCAGTCTGCAAGGCAGCAGTAAGTTGCATGGCTGCCGGTGGCTGTTGAGAGCTCATTCGTCATTCGGAAGTACGTGGTACTGTCCAGGAGTCCATGTAATCCTGTGGCTGTTGAACCCTTTTGTGGCGGGGAACACACGCCGAGTCATGGTGCCGTCGTCGGGCTCATGTGGTATTTTATAGGAGATCCGATTGCCGGTCGGAAATCCACCACGCCCTGGTGACACCACCGCCATAGCCCCGTTAGCCCATGTACGATCGATCATCGAAACATGGTTGACACCATGGTCGTTCACTATGGCTCGTACTAAACAGACTGCTCGCAAAAGTACTGGTGAAAAGGCTTCTCGTAAGCAGTTGGCAACCAAGACAACTCGTAAGAGTGCGCCTGCCACTGGCGGCGTTAAGAAGCCGCATCGCTACCGTGCGGGAACCGTTGCCTTGCGAGAAATCCGACGATAGTCAGAAATCAACTGAGCTACTTATCCGTGAGGCTGTCCAGGAATTCAGTGGACCGGACAGTAGCAGTCCAATTGGAATTGCCGGTTGACCTCACGTATGAAGAATACAAAAGACGCGTGTTGGATCATTTCCGGGCCAGGCCTCAGGAAGTGTTCTCAGAATTATACAGCCTGAAACCATTAATGGGTGAGATGCCCATGGATACCATGGCACGTATCAAGCGGTGGTTCTCGAAGCTTACCGAGTCTTTACCCAGCTTGCAACCACATGAGGCCATCATGTTCATGCTGCTGGATCCTACCAGATACGGTGCAATATCCAGCGCCCATGGAGGCCGAAGAGAGACTTCAGGCTCTTCAAAGTTCGGCCATGATGACAAACAAAGTGGCAGCTGCATCTCCACGCATGGGTCCAGTTACAACATCTGGCAGGAGCGACGTACCGTACTGGAATTCTTCGCGGGCATAATAATCAATTCCGCGACAGAAGGCAACAGCCAGTGGCCTGGAAGCAAAGTCAGTATATAAGGACTCCAGCTCCGACGAATACGGCGTATAAGCGTCAGCAAAACCAATGTACTGCTCCTCGAGAACGGCCAGTTCAGTGGGGAAACAGGGTTCAGAATCTCACAAATAAAGGTGGGCGTGAGCAGGTCACAAATATTAATACTTTGGTGGCTCAGACGGGTAGATCAAATGAAGACCAGCAGAACAAACAAAAAAGTGGTCCGAAACAGATGGCCTTTGAAGAAAAGGAAGTGCATTGCCAAATGTAAGGATCTTTCAATAAATTTAAATTTTTAGAATTCTTCAACAGACAGTCAGGAATAATGTAATTGGATACTGGAGCTGATGTGTCGGTACTGCCATTGACTTGGCCATTGAACAATGTAAAACCTACGAGAGCAAGTTTATGTCAGGCATCGGGCGCATCGATGGTGGCTGTGGGCGAGTGGGACACGAAGTTGTTAATAAATGAAAATGTCTATCATATGTCTTTTGTTGTTTCGAATACGCAGACGCCCTTATTGGGACTTGATTTCATTAGAAAATGGGTTAAGACGATAGACTGTCAAAATAAACGGGTATACCTATCGCGGCCTGAAGAGAATAAGATCAATAAAGTCTATAGGTACCCATAAGATGCAGGAGGAGACCAGTTGTCTGCCTGGGTGGTGGAAGAATCTTCGAAACCAATATAACAGTATATTCCAACTGCCTGATTGTAGCGATGGTTCAGCTCCGACCGGTCGGCCGATTTTAGGCAATGGCTAGAACTCAGTGAAGGCTACGAACCGGACCCGTATCCCATGCCGGGTCTGCGTCGATCTGTTCTTAGCAGCTAGCGACGCGAGCGCCAAGAAATGGTAGATGCCGTGCTTGATCTTAAACAGGGATTTTGGCAAATAGGCGTGCGGCCCGAAGACCGATGGAAGTTAGCGGTACAAGTACCCCAAGGTCATTTCCAATTCACCCGGGAACCATTTGGCCTTAAAAACGCACCGAAAATGTTCCAAAGAATGATAGACTCGTTCGTGTCTGACTTAACTTGTACAACAGCTCACGTAGACGATGCTATTATATGTGCCACTACTGAACACGAATTACGTGTGAGGCTGCAGAAGATGTTGGCCAAAGCTGTAGAATGGCGATTACATTTTAATCCAGAAAAGGTACAGATAGGTCAAGAAGTGCGGTTCTTGGGAGCACTTAGTCTCAGCGGACGGATGTATGCCGTTAGATTCGAATGTACAACCTATCAAGGATTATCCGGTGCCTACTACTAGAAAACAATTGCGCCGGTTTATTGGTATGGTGAATTTCTATAGACCATACCTCGCAGGGATGGCGGTTACGCAACATCCCTTATCTCAGTTAACTAGTGCCAAGATACCATTTCGTTGGACGGAGGAGGCTCAAGAAGCGTTTGTGCAATGCAAGCAGAAATTAATAGAGGCAACTATTTTGACTTTCCCGGTAGGTAATACGTCAATTGTTACAGACGCTTCAGATATTGGGATAGGAGCGGTGTTACAAGCTGACGGACGTCCTGCGCAATTTATAAGTCGCACACTCACTAAGGCGGAACAGAACTATACCGTCACAGAGAAGGAATTACTTGCCGTACAATGGGCGCTACGGAAGTTTAGATATTTTGTCATCGGGGGACACGTAGACGTCTTTACCGACCACAAAGCGCTAGTGCATTGGAGATCACTATGTATTGAGAAGAAACGAGTACATCGAGCCATTGAAGAACTGGAGGAATACGATATATCAATTCATCATAGAGCAGGAATCGAGAATGCGGCAGCCGATGCGCTCAGCAGAATTTCCGCTGTGCGGGTTTCGCCGCTTATAAAAGTCTCTGAAGAACAGGGAAGAGATGCCACGTGTCAGGAAATAGTCAATCAATTAAAAAACGGCACAGTGGTGTCTGCACCATATAAAACGTTGAGCCTACAGAACGGCCTGTTGGTGCGGAAAGAAGGACAAACAGTGCAATGGTTTGTGCCAGTATCTATAAGAACAGAATTAATGGCCTTTTGGCATGAAACGTTGGGACATCCCGGCGCTGGGCGGCTCATTGAGACATTGCAGTCACGATTGTATTGGCCTGGCATGTCCAAAGAAATTCGTAGCTATTGTCAACAGTGCACTACATGCCAACGTTGTAAACCACAAAAACGAGAAAAAGTCACTCCGATTGCTTTCAATGCCACTGCACGGAACGAGTTTCTGCATATCGACCTGGTAGGTCCACTGCCGGTAGCTCGCGGCGGCGTGTCCTATGTGTTTTCCATGGTCGATAAGTTTACCCGATGGGTCGAGTTTGTACCACTGAAGAAGATCACAACAGAAAAGATTATAACGTGCTTAGAAGAGCGATGGCTCAGTCGATTCGGTGCACCACAAGTTATTCTTACCGATCAAGGCGCACAGTTTGAGTCGAAAGAATTTAATCAGTAGTGCAAAGACCTTGACATAAAGCAATCCCGCACAGCCACTTATCACCCGCAAACCAATGCGACGGCTGTGCGCGCACATAGGACGATGAAAGAGGTACTGCGATGTTGGTGACACGCGATCCCGGGAACGTGGAGAGACAAATTACATTTGGTCGAGCGGGCCATGCGCTTTACAGTCTCAACAGCTACAGGATTCGCTCCAACGACCAAGGTCTATGGAGGACATATAAGACTGCTAGGTGAATCTGTAATCCAAGGATCCCATGAGCGCTGCACCATAGCGGATATTCAGGAGGACTAGAACAGTTAACTGAATATGTAGGCGCCACACAGCGACAAGGCTAGGTAAGGCAACCGACACGCACTCGCCTTAAGGTCGGCAACTATGTCATGGTCGCGAAGGTCGAGCCCATGGCACTGCAGGCTGTCAATGATGGCCGTATCGCGTGGAGAGGGTGGACTCAGAGCACAATACTGTTTTTGTTAGCCTGCCCGATGGACCACGAGCTGTTGCACTGGATCGTTTAAGCAGAGTGCCAAAGCCGATTCCTGAGGGGGGGAAGATGTGGCAATAGCCACCTTTAAGACAAATAATGAACAAAGGGTCTTATCTAGGGCAGACATTATTTCAACAGAAATTCCTCGCAGAAGCGCCCGTATAAGAATGAAGCAGTCAGCCCAATGATAAAAGCAGACTTCGAGCCGAAGTGAACATAAATTAATTAATATGTGTAAATTTGTTTTATTAAATCGATGCTCGTTGTGCGAGCAAAATTCTATATATAATTGAGTAAAAATAAAGCATGTGTGGTACATTTAAAATGGCTTCTGATGGGTTGGAAACGTTGATTCAGGGACTGACTTCTCAAATGAATAATTTAACTGCAGAATTAGGCATAATTAAGTCTCGTCTGGACGATACGCTGATAATAAACACAGACGACATACATGTACGTGGACCATCCAACATAGGTGGACATAACAGTAATAAAAATATTTAGAAGAGCACACACACACGCATATATATATATATATATATATATATAAGGGTGGGAATTTTTAAACATATCAGGAGATAGGCTAAAAATTTCAAAATATAACGTGTCAGCCATCAATTATGTCAGTTTCGTCCTTATCTAAGAAGTATTGCAACCAATCCACTACCACACCCTGGCTACGTACTACATACTTTCTCTTTAGCTCCGGCCACAGCCAATCTAGCAAGTGCTCGATGAGTGCCCAGTAGAAGCGCAATCGGACTGCTACATGAATTCCATTTACTATATTATGCAATGTTAAATTTCTACTGACCACAAACAGAGACACATATACATACATACACATACACAAATATGGGCAATAATTAAAGAGTTCAGAAAATCGATATCAATTTCCGAAATGACGTGGTGTCTGCTGTATAATGACCGATCGGGACTGGTTTAGTCCTTAAATTGGTTCCGCCCGAGGGAAGGCTAATCAGAAAATATAATACAGTTAAATACTGTTTGTTGCGAAGAACTAATATATATGCAAGTATGTGTGTATGTTACTAGGTTCGCAAAACCTAATACATACTTGCAGAAAATATAAGTTGGTATGACTTCAAATTGCGTGTAGTATACGGCACGGATAAATTCTGAAGCAAATGTGCCCTGACAATGGACCTGTGGAAATGAGGTACGATCCAATCTTCGTTCGTACCTCATTTCCAGTGGTTAGTATGAACGATGTTGAAGCCTTCAGAAGAAAGGGACGAATCCGCATCCAGCCAATAAGAAGACAAACTCGATGCGTACTTGGAAATGGGGATCAAACGGATCTTTGCGAAACTGATAGTGCAAAGCGACAACCCGCGAACGCAAATCGCAGAGATTCAACATTTGAAGCTCGCACTGCGCAACCATTCAAGAAATCAAATTAGACAGGAACAAAAACGTAACAAACAGGCCTTCAAAAATAACATGTGCCGCAAAATACGACACAATCATCAATTGTGGAAGCACAATGAAACCGATGACACACCACATGGCGTTGGAAAAAGAAGTAGTACAAATTGCGCAAAACAAAGAAAGATGAAGCTAAGAGGGGATTGGTTACGAGAAATGCACAATTGGGATTGGATGAACGAATATACTAACGAATCCAGACTAATGGCTGTAGATACTGGTAGAAATAAGATTTATTAATAAATGTTATTCCATGGAATACGGTTTTTATACCCCCTCACACATATATATATCATGCTGTGGACCGGTTTTGTCCTTATTGAGAACACTTTAATTACTGTTCAGAATTTGCAGTAGACAAGGATCGAACCTGAGTAGATATGCTGCGAGGTCAGTGAATCTATCAACTTCGCCACACCTATGCAAGGTAATATATTACTGAAAATTGTGCGTAGTGTTCGACAGTGTGTTGTAGTGAATAGAATGTTAGAACTGGCAGCAAACGTGCCCAGGCTCGAGTCGTGTCCGCGGCAAATTGTGGACAGCACTTACAGAGTTCTCAATTGCCTTTACTACCTTATAAAATGGTTGACGGTTTGATTTCTGAGGACAATTCGGGCTAATTTTCAGGATTTGTTAAATAAGAAGGAAATCTTGGAACATCCGTTTATCGAATTGTATTTTGTTGCATTTAAAAGTAAGTAACGAATATAATTATAAGAGAGAGAGTATATATATATATATATATATATCTGATGGACAGAAATCCATGAAGCATGTCAAGAAATGTTTTCACTCTGCCTTGATAGTTGGTTTCGATTTATTAGCTCATTCATTAAACCTCTAACACCTATTGCGGTGGATTAAGTTAAAATGTATTTTACAACTGGAGATGTGCATGTGATCAGTTAAATTCCTCCTCAGTGGATTAAAAATCGATCCGGTGTACGACGTAACACGTAGTTATCTAAAACTAAAATTATGGAAGCAATGTTATGATTGTGTGTTGGCTACACAAGGTATGGAAATATTGATAAAGTCAATATGCATAGATTTTCTTACATGTCAAGTGATTTTCTATGGAAAAAAAACAAATTCTATAACTGTGCAAAGGAAATCAATCTGTGATTCAATTGGCTTGACGAGCTTTTGGCTTCATAAGCAAAAATTAAAATTTCTATTTTCTTTTAAATCTATATTCAAAAGTGTATATCATAGTCAACTGTAGCATTATGTGCCAGTTCATATGCGTTTCTTGCTCATTATCAACTCATCAGTACGTCTTGATAAAGCTACTAACAATCGAAATGTATATAATCAATTAATTTGAAACTATTGGATAATGTTTAGAAGGAATAATATTTTTCGCGATAGCATGTTGCGTAGATACCTGATTCTGTTTATTACCAAAAAAGTTATTTTGTTCACCGTCCAGTTTTTTTATGTACAAATTTTGACACTCATTTTCGAGTGTCTTTCACAGCACTCCGTTGGTTACCTCAAATATAGCACATTAGTGAAACCCTCTTAATTTTTATGAGATATGCTATTAAGTATGAATGAACGAAATTTTCCACTTGTTTTATTATTTAACTAAACTGGAAGTGATCAGTGGATTGTTGAGAAAGGCGCTCGGCAAGTGGCAAAATTTCAGATGTAAAATGTGGACAATGAATGTAAATGAAAGAAAAGAGGTAAACAAGTGAACAATCGTTTATTGTGCAAGTGGTGGTAATAATGCTTTAAATCCAGTCTGCGGGCTTGAAATAAGCACCAGTCCCATTGTATTTACCCATTCGTCGAACAACAAATAAGAGTTTGCCGTTCTAGTTGTCACAGAGCTCAATGCTATAAAATCATCTTTCGCAATTCCAACCGAGCGAGTTCGTCTTGAGACATTTACGCGTATACGTTTAATAGCATTTCTAGCATAAAATTGAAAATGGTTCGTTTTGTAATCATTCTTTTTAAAAAAAACATCAGGAGCCATTGTGTCAGTGAACATAACAAATGTGACTGCACCGGATCAGATCTTGAAAAAGGGTTTACGACCCAGCCAATTCTATTCGATTTGCCATCCGCATAAAATTGTCCAATCTTTCAATGGGAAGAAAGGAATCTTATTTTTGCTTAAACCAGGCATTGGACTTGGATTAGATAACAATGTGCAAGTTTACGGAAGATAAAATAACTGAATTTTTGCTGACAGTTAAGCCTACTAAACATTAATAATTGAAAAATAATATTAAATTGATGTTTATTTAACGCCCCCATTTTAAAAGATTTAATCCACTTGACGTTTTTGGTTATCTCAGCTTTTAATATTTTTCTTTGCAGTAACGGTGAGTAACCATCATTTGTAAGTCAAAACTTTTTCGGACGTCCTACTTGATATCGTTCGAATGGTTGCGCAATGCGAGCTTAAAATATTGAATCTCCGCCATTAACACTCTCGGGTTGTCGCTTTGCCCTATCCGTTTCGCAAACATCCGATTGATCCCCCATTTCCAAGCACGCATCGAGATTGTCTTCTTATTGGTTGGGTGCAGATTTGTTCCCTTCCACTGAAGGCTCCAACATCGGTCCTATTTGCTTCCAATATATCAAATCTCCTGACTAGCAAAAGCAGTGATATTTTTATATTGACAATCCTGCCAAGGTAAGGCTATTTGTCTTATTACGCATAACATCCAATATGATTATGTGCATGCAAACTTGATGAATTCTCTTATTTATTTATGGTATCTTTTTTCGCCTGTAAAATATATAACCAATTTCATAGAGGTGTAAAAACAAGATAACATTTATTTAAATAGCAATTTATGTCGCAAATAACAATCACAGCTCATAGTGTAAATGCAAATGAAACTGTTCATGCCAAATAAACGTCTTTTTTATCGAGAAATGATCTACCTTAAAAAATTTTTTTTTAATTTAACAAAATTATTTCCACGAAAAGAAAGAAAATCACAGTTATCGTTAAAGTAGGCATATAGCTAACTACTGGAAGACTTTGGTGGAGTTTATTTGCTTTAATACAAATATTTGCGACTATCCATATCACTGACATCTTTTATAATTAACAATAAAGTTGAACTTGTCTGTTGAAGTAGACGAGGTATATTTTATTTGGAGTTAACAGTTTGAAACAAAAACGTGTGTTCAAATAATCACTCATTCGATGAAAACAAACAAAAATACACGATACCAACTTTTAGGAGGAAGAAAAATCAAAATTTAATAAGAACACGTTCAATCACTGACAGAATACTGTTGCCTTTGATATAAATGGCCGCATCATTCATCACCTCAAAGAAAATCGTGAGTTTTAGAAATGTCAATGTCCTGACCAGAGAGTGGATTTGTGCCTATTCGAACTCCATAGTGAGAGTAGTTTTATTTATTTCATTTGAGCAGAGGTTTATAAAAAGCCGAGCTAAACATATTTCTTTCAGTACACGATGATGATAATTTACGCTTCCCGATATCAACTGCTTTCAAATGACACGTTAGTATGATGCCGATAGTGTTAAAACAAACCAGTTCAGCATGTTTGGCCATAGTCTGCAATAAATTGGCCAAAATTTTAATTTATCTTTTAGGTAATTGGCTTCAGTTCACCAGAGCGCTCTAGTAAAGTCCATTACACCTTTCCGAGTTAAAGAGAATCATTTATAAATAAAATATTCCAACCAGATTTGGCTACACTTTTTCGTTCTGCAGACTATTGATGATTTACTCAGCAAGACGGTGCAAACGAACGCTACTTCAAACATGTTCGTGGTTTTAATTCTTAAGTGAGGTTAAGCAAAGGAAAAAATAATTTTTTTAGGTCTAAATGATTTAAAGTTATATAGTCGATGCGAGAAATTCACTAATCACACTAGATAAGAAGCCGGAAAGCATGAAGCACCGGAGTCTATGGAATGACAGTTTTATTCGTGGTTGACGACGTCAGACAAGTGATGCGGATACTTTAAAGAAAAGGAATCCATCCATAAACACGCAACAATGTCAACGTTTTAGAATTTTGCACTGAAGTCAATTAGACATCACCTATATGTAGTGGCAAGTTCAGGCCTTCCATGGCGAGAATGAGATCGTGCAGTAGAAGACTAGACGACTGCGCAACAAATGTGGCTCGGTTCGAGACCCGACCACGGTAATTTTGACAAGCACTTGACCAATGCAATATTAAGGACGAAATCGATCTAATTTACGAATCACATTTGCTACCTCATGCAATGTTCATCTTAGACTGACAATGCATAGATATAATAAAATCCCGTCAGTGCAGCTTGGATGGCGCAGTAGATGAGTGAAAGACTCCAAAACAAATGTGCCTCGGTTAGGACTCCGGTCGCGGCAATTCTACCAGTCGGAGCGAGGCAAGTCCCTAATCTCAGTCAAAATGAAGCCGATAAGCCTGAAATGCATGCTTGTATGGAATGCTACCTTTGTTTGGTGTAGATTTTCCGCTGAAGGTAACGGGCCACTGGCGCCAAAAAACTAGATGCTCCAAACAGCTGATACTCGTTAGCCATGAATGGTAGATAGAGCCTCTGAATCTATATCAATCTACGCAAGGAAGGGCCGAACAAATAACAGTGTGCACGCCTCACAGATTTGTGAGGTTAAGCATCAGCTTGTGACTAATGATTATTGTCATTATCTTGATTAATTCTTTATTACGATAGACATGATTCTGAGAAAATAAGCATTATCTCGATTAACTTGGCCAAAAGAACGCCAACGAAAAGCAGTATCGACACATAAATAAACATTAGATTTTAAAAAAGCTAAATGTTTCACACATCGACTTACAATTATCCAATCATTCAGTAGGTAGAACAGAATTTTAGCTTTATTCGAAACTAGTTTTTTTTACTGGAGTTAGATGACGATCTACAATTTAATTCACCATAAACTAATTAAAACTACCGACAGTTACACCTAAAATATAGTACTAATTATAAAAAATAAGAAATTGGCGTGTCTTTCAATTTCTCTAATTAGATTTAATCAAAAGCAATCCTAACCTGCGCAATAAAACACTGCTTGATTCCAAAAACTTATGAGTTTGCGTAAGCCCATACTTGCCTATACGCGTAAATAAGCAAAAAACAACAAAAAAACAGGGAAACACTGCATTCAACGCATAAAAAATAAATAAATCGATACTTTATGAAATTATAACGTGGCTAGCACTTGCTCTAGGTCGGCGTTGAATTCATAATTGTCCAGTGATAAGTCCGTTAAATTTTATATTTATTATCGGTGTTTACAGAATTAAAATGTAACAAATAAACGTAGAACAACTAGCGTTTAGGTGTGGGTGTCAACTATAATAAACGTCAGGCAGGAAAACACAGAGACAATAACTAATTAGAAACCGCGTAAAACTCAATAATGAATGCTAAATTAGACGCAAGGGCATTCTCAGCGCCATCTCAAAGACGAAAAAGATGTAAGCTCACAACAGCCTTAGCAACAAAGAGTGACGCTAGTTCGCCTACTAGGCACCAATGATGGAACACGACGTGTAAACAGTAGATGGAGGTCGAAAAACGGCGCAAGCTCAAAAGACATGAAAACTTCGTGTTCTTCCAAAACGTTCTAGCACGCAACTCTGCCGGTGCAAGCACACTTGATTCCTTCCTGCAGGGCATAAGTCGAATGTGCCCGACGCGCTCAGTGCATTGACAGGAACTCGACCACACGCTGCGACAATTTCTCTCGGACCCACGCCTCACTGGGCTCAAAGCCATAACGACGAGCTGCTCTAGCGGCCAGGCATTGCAAATTCGTGTAGCGAAGTACGTTTAAGCCAGTCTGACGTAATTGATTTTGAAATTCACCATCCAACAGGCAGACACCATTGTCCTGCGAAGAGTTGGCTTCACGATGGTGGGCGTTGCTGATGCAGCGTTCTCTGAACATGGTATAACTCACTGACTGATGTGTTGTCTGAACACCTACCGGCTGGCCGGCATCCCATTGACTCCGACGCAAGCCAACAGAAGAAGCAGCAACAACTGGAATGCTGGCCTCATTACTTTCAGGTTGAACACCTGTCACAAAGTAATTGGTAACCATTTTATAAAATGTAATTAATTTTATTCTTCAGAAATAGTCCGAATTGCAAAACTATTCCAAATGTTAACTAGACATGTGAGGTTAATTAGTAAGGAGCATCCCTGTAATAAGTTACCAAATAAAGAGCCAAAAGGATTTAATAACTTTTACAGAAACAATATATGTAATTTCGTTGATGCATGCGCTTCCCGCTTGCTTGATGCTCATCAATAGAAAATGACACAATGCCAAAACCAAAGACATTTTTGAACACAGGACTATGCAATCCCCAAAGCCCAAGGCGTAAGAAAGCAATGCTTTAGTCCCTGAGGTGATGCTCTTTAAACTCTTTTATGATTTCTCTTCAAGAATGGAGTTAGAACTCTTCAGCATTCCTTGTCTGGTATCAAGCTGTAAATGACTCAAAAAGTCCGACATTTATAGGCTAAGTGAATACACGATTAGACAGGATTATCCAACATTTTTTTGGAAAATTATAGAGTTGGTTATCAGGTTCCTGTGTCTACTGATGTTTGGCCAATAAGCAAGAAAATTACGCATCAGTGGAAGTAATTTATATTCATGCAAATTAACTCTGAACTAAATTACTCCCAGGTACGCCACGCCAAACATGTTATTTATATCTATACAACTATGAATTGACAACTGTTATATATATATATATATATATAAATATATATATATATATATATATATATTTGGAATGCGAGCTCTAATAAAAATTTCTAGCACCCTTTCCATGTGCAAAAAGAAAGAGAAATTTTATTTTCTATCTCATATTCTCCTCAAGTATCTACAAGTGTACATATCTCTCTCTCTCTCTCTCTATATATATATATATATATATATATATATATATATATATATATATATATATATACATATATATATATATATATATATATATATATATATATATATATATATATATGTATAAAGTAGAAAGGCCAAACAATACTGAAAGATGTAAACATGGAGAGTGTGAAATAAGGGAACAACTGATAAAATCTCATTTTCTATTTGTATATGGAAAGGGTATGGTATTGGTATGGATTGTAAAGTGAAGTTTAATAGTCTCTGAAATAAGTGGCCATTATCCACTTTGTTATTAATGTGTATTTTTCCTAATAAGAAATATATGTGTAATATTCGAAGGAAATGGAAATTATATATATATTTATATATATATATATATATATATATATATATATATCAATACAACACTATTTCCAATTGCTTTTCACTCATTCAAAACTTAGGAGATTAGCACGGCCATAATGGCATAGAAATACAATAGTTTCATTTTAAGGTATTAGTAAATAACAAACCAACACAAAACGAACATACAGCCTCTAAATCAAACGAACATATCCTATGATTTTAAGCGTTTCATTTTTACACCTTTTCAACAAATGCAAAGGAATCTTTTAAACGGTACAAAGGTACGTGATTTATCATTGATTCCAATAGGTTAGCCAACCACTTCGTCAATTTAACGGAGGCATTCGTGTGATATTGATTAGTTTTTTACTACTATTTTCAAATTCAAATAGGATAATAAGTGTTCGGTGTAAATGAAGAATATCTATTCTACAAAATATGATAAAATTGTGAAACTTATGTGTAAATTAACAAAAAAACTGGAAGCTGGCATTTTAAAGAAAATATTGCGGGACTCTACCATTTCCGTGTTCTTCTACAAAGAAGTTGAAATATTTAGGCTTACTTTATAACAGAGAAAACCTTCATTCGTTGGAACTTCGCTGTGAAGAGACGTTTGATACGAAAATAAATCATATTCGAGCACATTTAAGGGATCTATCTGAAATTTTGAATGAACTTCGTCTCCTTGCGAAAATCAATTTTCCAAATTTTCGCACAATATGGTTCTTAAAGCTAGACAAGAAACTAGTGAAAGGCTAAAGCATTCTTTTAATAAATATCCACCAGATCCGAAAAATTGGATATCAATTTAAAAATGACCTTGTCACCATGTAAGGCTCTCGCTTATCGAAGCGTTGTTTGCGTACCTGGCGAAGAATTTCATATAGTAAAAGAAGAAGAGTTTCAATCACTATTCAATCAGCTGTCTGATTTAAAAGCGAATAATAATGACAGCCGACGATGGTTTCAAGTGAAGATTGTCGAAATTTCCCATCATTATCAAAATTGGTCACAGTCAAAGTGGTTCATGGCGAAGAATGTCATATAGTAAAAGAAGAAGAGTTTCAATCACTATTCAATCAGCTGTCTGATTTAAAAGTGAATAATAATGACAGCCGACGATGGTTTCAAGTGAAGACTGTCGACATTTCCCATCATTATCAAAATTGGTCACAGTCAAAGTGGTTCATGGCGAAGAATGTCATATAGTAAAAGAAGAAGAGTTTCAATCACTATTCAATCAGCTGTCTGATTTAAAAGTGAATAATAATGACAGCCGACGATGGTTTCAAGTGAAGATTGTCGAAATTTTCCATCATTATCAAAATTGGTCACAGACAAAGTGGTTCATGGCGAAGAATGTCATATAGTAAAAGAAGAAGAGTTTCAATCACTATTCAATCAGCTGTCTGATTTAAAAGCGAATAATAATAACAGCAGACGATGGTTTCAAGTGAAGACTGTCGACATTTCCCATCATTATCAAAATTGGTCACAGTCAAAGTGGTTCATGGCGAAGAATGTCATATAGTAAAAGAAGAAGAGTTTCAATCACTATTCAATCAGCTGTCTGATTTAAAAGCGAATAATAATGACAGCCGACGATGGTTTCAAGTGAAGATTGTCGAAATTTCCCATCATTATCAAAATTGGTCACAGACAAAGTGGTTCATGGCGAAGAATGTCATATAGTAAAAGAAGAAGAGTTTCAATCACTATTCAATCAGCTGTCTGATTTAAAAGCGAATAATAATGACAGCCGACGATGGTTTCAAGTGAAGATTGTCGAAATTTCCCATCATTATCAAAATTGGTCACAGTCAAAGTGGTTCATGGCGAAGAATGTCATATAGTAAAAGAAGAAGAGTTTCAATCACTATTCAATCAGCTGTCTGATTTAAAAGTGAATAATAATGACAGCCGACGATGGTTTCAAGTGAAGATTGTCGAAATTTCCCATCATTATCAAAATTGGTCACAGACAAAGTGGTTCATGGCGAAGAATGTCATATAGTAAAAGAAGAAGAGTTTCAATCACTATTCAATCAGCTGTCTGATTTAAAAGCGAATAATAATGACAGCCGACGATGGTTTCAAGTGAAGATTGTCGAAATTTCCCATCATTATCAAAATTGGTCACAGTCAAAGTGGTTCATGGCGAAGAATGTCATATAGTAAAAGAAGAAGAGTTTCAATCACTATTCAATCAGCTGTCTGATTTAAAAGTGAATAATAATGACAGCCGACGATGGTTTAAAGTGAAGATTGTCGAAATTTCCCATCATTATCAAAATTGGTCACAGTCAAAGTGGTTCATGGCGAAGAATGTCATATAGTAAAAGAAGAAGAGTTTCAATCACTATTCAATCAGCTGTCTGATTTAAAAGTGAATAATAATGACAGCCGACGATGGTTTCAAGAGAAGATTGTCGAAATTTTCCATCATTATCAAAATTGGTCACAGACAAAGTGGTTCATGGCGAAGAATGTCATATAGTAAAAGAAGAAGAGTTTCAATCACTATTCAATCAGCTGTCTGATTTAAAAGCGAATAATAATAACAGCAGACGATGGTTTCAAGTGAAGACTGTCGACATTTCCCATCATTATCAAAATTGGTCACAGTCAAAGTGGTTCATGGCGAAGAATGTCATATAGTAAAGAGAAGAGTTTTAATCACTATTCAATCACCTGTCTGATTTAAAAGTGAATAAAGATGACAGCCGACGATGGTTTAAAGTGAAGATTGTCGAAATTTCCCATCATTATCAAAATTGGTCACAGTCAAAGTGGTTCATGGCGAAGAATGTCATATAGTAAAAGAAGAAGAGTTTCAATCACTATTCAATCAGCTGTCTGATTTAAAAGTGAATAATAATGACAGCCGACGATGGTTTCAAGTGAAGATTGTCGAAATTTTCCATCATTATCAAAATTGGTCACAGACAAAGTGGTTCATGGCGAAGAATGTCATATAGTAAAAGAAGAAGAGTTTCAATCACTATTCCATCAGCTGTCTGATTTAAAAGTGAATAATAATGACAGCCGACGATGGTTTCAAGTGAAGACTGTCGACATTTCCCATCATTATCAAAATTGGTCACAGTCAAAGTGGTTCATGGCGAAGAATGTCATATAGTAAAAGAAGAAGAGTTTCAATCACTATTCAATCAGCTGTCTGACTTAAAAGCGAATAATAATGACAGCCGACGATGGTTTTAAGTGAACATTGTCGAAATTTCCCATCATTATCAAAATTGGTCACAGTCAACTAAATCTATGTTGAGTAAAACGCAAATGGCTGTGTTACAAGTAGTGACCAGAGCCCGTGATGATGTCATTCTTTCACCTGACAAAGAGTCTGGCTTGGCTGTCATGGATTTTGATGATTACACTAAGGGCAATTGCTTGATTTCTGGTACACAATATGAAATTGATACTAAGGGTGATGCAACAGTACAATACGAGGTTTCTCTAATGTGTGTGGATCAAACATGCAGAACATAAACAACTGAGGCCAGCTAGAATAAAAACACTAGATTGCATGCTTTACCGAAAACGCACAAATAATGTATTCCGATGAGACATATAGCTTCAATGACAATTACATTGACGCACAATTCAGCGAAATGGTTGGGTAACCTTATAAAGCCCATGAGATATCCCTTATCCGTGAATGGCTTAAATGATCCACTGGAATTTGTTGAACAGCTAAAGGAATTGAACGTCAAAAAATCATTGTAATTGTTCGTTTGATGTTAATTTTTTAATAATGTCCCTTCTCGAACCTAGATTGAAAAATAAAATTAAATTTCAATCTGCATTGTTCTCATGAACAAACGTCCGTAGGCAGATTAATTAAGAGATTAAATTCACGTCTATCAGAGGACATACCAATTTAGTTGGAGCAAAATAAGATTGGATTCACACGTGTGTATCTAACTAATGTTTTGTCTGTGAAAATTGCGACATGCCAACAAAACGCTTTTTAATTTCAATTAAGGCCAGGTCTGTTAGAATGCTTTCCTATATGGAAGCGGTTTCAATAGATCTACGTTTTTCAGAACTGAGCAAGAAAAATTTTTTTTTCCAGCACTGGCAATACCATGAGGTATTCGAAGCCTTATGAAAAACCGTACGTAATCACGTTTCTTCTTTATAAACATTTAGAATTGAAATGTTTTTTTGTGTACTTCTTTTAGTGTAGAGTGATCAACTATTTAAACAATCTTGTATTATGTTTATATCGCTAGTAAATCAATGTAGCGAAAGCACTACCATGCCATTTTAAATTAATTTCGAAAAAATCATTTCGGGCAAACGTTTTTAATGCATATGAAGAATAATCATCATAAAAAAGTGCTGTTAAACGTGATTAAGTTCTCAATAGTTGCTTGAAATAATGCTTTTCTCATTTAAAACATATTTATTATGAAAATACTGTTAAATATTTCCTTAAAATTTTATTACCTCCGGATTGATATTTCGAAGTTAATGTAACATGCTACTATTAGTAAGATGCACATAATACTAAAATAAATACATTGCAGTGCTGCCATCTTTCATGTTGTTTCCGGACCAGTGAGAACCATTCAATCAATGCAAAAGACATGCTGTGCACCTGTAAATGTAAATTAATCAAGGTATTACCGACTTATGAGTGCTATCAATTTTTCATGCTATAGACTACTGCGAAAGAAATATGAATTATTATGGAATCCTGCGCATTGGATACTCACCATGACCTCACTTACAATGCAGGCTCCTATTTGGCCTTTTCAAATAATTCTTCTGTAACGACAGCTCAGTTCGTCCGCGAGCAGATGACCAATGTAAATGGTAATATTAATATCAATAAGCAGAAAAATAGAATTACCTATATGGGCATGCATCTGTACAAGCAAAAGCGAATAAAATAACAAACTACTGCCGAACAAGGCGATATGAATTTTAAAAGACGCCAATAAGTTGACAACGGTAATACAAGCAGGAAGTGTTACAGATACGAAGGAACTGTTAACCTTCATGGTAGTCTGAAGCGTAACTTTATCACCACAGGAATGACGCCGGCTATAACGGCACGAACCATAAATTATGAAATGTCATGATAAAATATTCGTTGCATGGTAAGAAAACGAGCTGCAACTATGCCAGCAGGACAGTCAACAGATGTGAATGCATCGATAGCAACCGGGCGGCGAGTAAAACGGCCGACGCCAGAATTGGTTCATTATAGTTCGTATATAAGGTATCGCGATAATCAACAATACATAAAATCAACAGCGTATTGACCAGTTAAAAGAACACTTAGAAATCTATTATGGAGGACAGCTTCCACATAGGACAATGCTTAATGTAGATGTTACTATTTTTAATGTTAAACGATTCAACCTACCACTCAACTGGCGGGTCGTGTTTGCCTCGTTCGGCATAGGAACAGAGTATCGGCAAACAATGCGCTGAGAGCGAGTATTCAAATTGACCTCATTGCCACGGCTCGCACCCTCAGTCAACATACCATCATCTGAGGCCGCAGAAGCACTGTATAGAGGTGTAGGACATATGGTTGATGTGCTTCTAGTAGAAGCATCTGGCAGGTTCATCAGTCTAGCATTGGACGTCTGGTTAGCTGAACTCATCCCGGCTTGACAATCCCCAGACGACGAATAACCGCTTTGCTCCAGTCTACCATCGGAAGATATTGCCAAATGGTTTGAGCTAGAAGATAAGTCTATTACTGATGACGATGATGACGACAACGTCGGAATTGCCTCAGATCTAATGGCCTCCATTTCAACATCTTCGACATTAACTAAATACGGAGATGAAAAATAAAAAGTAATATACAATAATTAAAAACACCTTTATTTATTAACGTATTTCTCGCTTTTGTTAGATTAAGGAAACTAAATGATGTAGTTAAGATTTAAAAGAAACGTGTTGCGCGACAGGAAATAAACAATTTACCTGATTTTCGGATTGCGTACCGAAATATTTGAATCCACTGTCATCATGATTTTTGCAGATATTTCGGGTTCCAATTACGGAACCCTTTTTCAATGCCAAACACATCACACACTTAGTTGACAATCAATTAATTTAAACCGCCTCATTTATACTTGATTTTAGATCTCTTAAGGTAAATGATGTAGTTATTTTTCTGAGACAATCGGTTACTCTGCTTTAATAAGTTTATTGCCGACAATCTCTAAACTTGCCACTCTATTTGTCTCAGTATAGAGGACAACTTCGAGTTTAATTATTTTTATTAATAGTTTAGTCTGACAAAATGCATGTTTGAAATGGTCAAACTTTTATTGAATACAGCACAGAAAGAGAGGGAGGGAGGGAATGGGGCTTGGGTAAGGGTGAGATAGAGAGAGCGGAGAAAGACAAAGATAGATAGAGAGAGTGAGAGAGACGAAGAGAATGTAAATACGAAATTGTTTAAAAACTGATGCCTCAATGCCACGTAAGTATAAAAATATTCTCAGTTACATATGGAACTGAATGACGTAGGCAGTCTGCTACACAACGCTGACGAGCGTCGTCTTCGCGAAGCGTCTGATTATGAGACGTCAGTGGCCAGTTTAATTCATTAGTCAAAACTTAACCTCTGCATCAGAAACGCTAACTCACCTACTATCATAATGAAGTCAATAGAAAAGGTGTTAATAATGCAGTGAACTCGAATTCAACACTGCACATCTAAATGGGGTCGGCAAGACTCTCGTTACCATTGCCTGTACAACTAGTTAGGGCCTGTCTGTAATTAGACCGAATATTTCTATGGTTAAGGGGTTAAAAAAGTCGAATGAACACTGAACCTCCTCTAGAAGTGTACAAACTAGTGATTTTTTACAGACCACAAAATACTGTGCATGTAGTAGTATAGCTAAAAAGAAGTTGACTGCTTGACTAAATTAAGGTATAGTGGTTCGGATGTCTAGCAGAGTGAATGACTGATTGGTTAATCATTATGACGTAGTTTAGTACTTTATTTTTAGACCACCCTTAGAAATTGACTTAAAACGGAAAAGTACGCCTACCTGCTCAGCCTTGGACTATATGCATTTAAATTTGTGCGATTATGAATTGGGATCGCCCAGAAACTATTTAGCTAAAAATTTTGACTGAAGCTGAAATGAGATAATGTTTGTGGCGAAGAGCTAATATATATGCAATTGTGTATTAGGCGTTGCGCACCTAGTAACAAAGTAGTTCAAATATGACCAGAAGGATAAACCAAGAACAGCATGAAAGAAAAGTATAATCTCGTGCTTATTGGTGACTGATCAGTATAATATGTGTGTAGTGTGTGGCAGAGTGGCTTAGTGGTTAGAGCACCACATTCCGAAGCAGATGTGCTCAGTTTCGAGCCATGTCCGCGGCAAATTCTGGAAAGTACGTGATGAGTTCCACACTATACAACACTTAGTCTATACTGACAAATATATGTGTATAATGCGTCAGGTGTTTACATCAAGATCGCAACCTTGATTAAAAGTAATTGTTGTCATCGCCCGCGCAGAAAATGTTCGTTTAATTATATAAACGTTTATTTCAATACCACTTCCCCATGTAGCGTGGCATCTGTTCTATAATGGCATAAATTATCTTTTGAAATCCATAATTTATAATCGAATCATGCCATTATACTTTAATTCAATATTAATGGTGATATGATATTCGTCTTATATGGAAAGATAATGGCAGAAAAACGTTACCTAAAAGGAAGGAAGGGTGAACAAAAACTATATATATTTATATAACATTATGAAAATATAATTTAAAAAATTACAACGAAAACTTACCATTAAGCGTACGAACGGACAAAAAGTTAGTCGAAGACACTGGTATAGCATCAGCTGAAGCAGGCGCGTTTATCCTTGCTTCAACAACTTCCCCTGTTTCGAGATCCATTTGAGGAGAGACTGTCTCCGCAGAAGAAATCCCTAGAAGAAGTCGGATAGCCTCCGCCGTTCGTGCATTTGACATTGAATCATCCAGAAGACTGGTGAAGTCCACGTTGTCTACATGCGCGTCCGACTGCCCATTCTCTGCCACTCGTTTATCAGACGAATTGCCGACATTTCGCCTGTCAGTAGCCAGCCGTTGAGTTGTTGGTCTGTCGTTTGTTCGTCTTCTTGACGGCGATTTGTCTTTTTTAGGTAGTCTACATCTAGCATCTAAATGAGCACCACCCTCTTCGACGAGGATGCGAATAAGCACAGCCTAACGAAAATGCAACATGATACAAATTTCAAGCATTCAACAGTTTAATTCGCAATTGTATTCAAAGTCCACCGCAGTTTCTTGCAACAAATTTAAATTCCCTTCTGTTGCTGTCGCACAGTATTTTATGGCAAAAAATGTCTAACCATGACGTCTCAACCAAAACTTCACCTACTTGGCGCCTAGGATACACCAGCCTGAATTAGGTCACCGCAATAATTCCCGGGAGTGCAACTAGGTGGAGATGATTGGCTGCTTCGCTGAAATGCATCGACGATGCAGTACTATTGGAGGGAAAGAAAGACGTCATCCAGAAAACCGTTAATTACCCTCAAGAAGTTCCCATCCAGTAGTGCTAAAGCCAAATTTGGAGCCGAAGCGCAATATAGTGTTAAGCAAGGCCTCGATTCTAATCATCACCAAACCAAACAGCTACCGCTGGGAGTTAAAATTATGTTCACCACTCTAGAATTACCCACCTATTCCACTAAACACCAAGTCCAAAATCCTTAAATGCAGAATACTGTTGGCCATTCCATATGCCGCGGGGTCAGGGGAGATGGCCGACTCATTCTGCCAGCACATTGACAGCCTGTTAAATTTGTGTACTCTTCCAAATTTGGCTTAGATCATTGAGCCTTGCTATAAATGGCAGATTGCGCTAGTTTTAGGACATATATACATCCTGCTCGCCGGGCTATCAAGGAGCCTCGGGTGGGTGGACGGAATCGCAGAAAGGGTAGACCAGCCTACTGAAGGCCTTACATTAGTACTCGAGATATCCGTCACCTGCTCTCGTCGCACTATACTCCGATTAAAACAAAAGACACTTGAATGGACGCAAATCTGGTAATCTAGCATCAATAGGCTTCAGTGGAGAAACCTTGTCAATTTTTCCTTATTGGAGAAGACTCTATTAGAACGCATAGTGTGGGATATCTAGAAAATTAGCTTGCGTCGCTCCCTAACATACGATGGTATTGGTCTGAGTTCTTATCTACACAAATGCAAACAGTATTTCATCGCCGAAATTTTATTACACACATTCACTATCAGTACCAAAGACAACATTTACAATTCTCACAAAACGGCTATGAAAACGGTTTCAGAAAGAGCGTTTTCTAGGCAACATATATGCTACACCTGCTGAGCATGCCCAAAAGTGTAAACGAGACGCACAAAAAATTTCTAGCCAGACGGCCCATGCAAATAAGCCCCTCGTAACAGTAACGTTAATCCGAACACTTCTGGTACCAAAGTTTTACAATTATCCACTGGTTCTCCTGCGAAATGACTTCATTTTTTTCGTGCTAACATGCACTATCGTCATGGAAATTAAGGAGGAAGTCTACTGTCAACAGAACATCCTTATTTCACATTAAGTTTACACTACGCCGAAAAACGGAATTCCATGCCTCGCTTGAGATAGGATAGTTGCATCCTGATTATACGAACAGGTTCGTAAAACCGTGCGAATACGAGAAACTAGGGCCCACCGATTGCCAAATAGGAATTTTCCATGGCTGCGGGCCGTAGAAATGCACACACTGAGGAGGAAAATTATCATTTAAATGAAAATAATAACAAAAACGACAGCACCCATAGTAAAAACAAGAAAAATAAAACTACTGGAACAATGAAAGCTGTGTTAGTCAAAACGCAGATCAGGTAAAGAACAACAGTAGCCGCAAACAGTATAGCACAACGAAATTTTATTATATCGTTGAAAACGAGATCATACAAGACCGTCCATCCAACCAGTGTATTAAAACAATATATCATTATAAGGCAGAATATGTAAACGGATGACATTTTCTTGTCACTAAGCATACACACTGAGTGGAAGCAATCTACCTGTGGACCTACTGACAGTGAATACTATTTTCTTGTTGTGGCGTCTAACTGGAGGCTATCGGTATACAAGGTTGTTTCGTATTGATATTGGTTGAAACTCAGGTAACTTCTGTCATACAAGCACGCCTATGTTCCATAGCGAGAGGAAGAGAAAGAGAGAGAGAGAGAGTGCAAGGAGGAAGTTGATTAGAGACGGCACATAAATCTCGCCATCATACGCCAACTCACCAATCAGTTTTCTTGGTTCTCCTTAAAGTGTTCAAGAGAAAAATTCTTAAGAGTATCTTCGGTTCTATGGCACTTGGCTCTACTAGAGTTATTGTAAAGATAGATTAAGCTATGTTTATGCATATGCATGTATGCATGCACGTATGTATGTAAGATTTCAGTCACCTGCATACGGAAACAACCAGCCACTAATTGTAGTACACTACAAGAGCATTTTCGTTTAATTTTGTATTATATCCCGTTGTGAGCTATACTCTTCCATACATCCAGTATGAAGGCGTCCAAATTCTCCACGGCAGTAGATTAGTCGATCTTGCTTTATTAACCGGCAAACGAAATTCGGCCAAGACAACACTTAATAGATAAGAAAAATGCCGTTCCGTTTTCCGGCATAAAATCCACACCCTCTAAATTTAAGGTACTTCTACAGGATTAATTATAAATCAATTCAACTCTGCTGCTTCGGGATGTGAATTTAAACGTAGCTAAAAGTTTTACACAACTTGGTTTCTGTATCAATAACTCAGGTAATATGAGTGACCAGGTGAATATGAGCATTACGAAATCTATAATAGCCTTCTCAAACCATTGCTATTTGTGGAGAAACGCGAGTAACTCCCTTTGTCTTAAAGGCCGTGAGTACAGTGCGTCTGCACGAGGGGTTTTGTTACACGCTAATGAAACTTGGTCCTTTAGAAATGAAGATCGTAGATGCTTACAGGTATACGGTCACCGATGCTTGAGAAGCATAGCCAAATTGACTTGCAGCTACGTACTGTCAGTTCAACCAACAGGCGCTCCTCGTTAGAAAAACAAACAGGGCTCCATTAATTGCACCGGCTCGGTCGCACTTTAGGTATGCCTTCACTCGAATTTCTCAGAAAAAAAATTCTCCTAGCCAGTGTCACCTTGGAATAAGAAACAAGGTGGATAGATTCCGACATAAAAGAACCAGTTAAAATTAACAACAATCAAAATAGACAGTATAGGACCTAAACAATAATTGATTGCGCGGGTGGTGGTGAAAATTCTTTAAATCAAGTTTGCGAGCTTGAAGTAAACACCAATCCCATTGTATTTAACCACTCGTCGAACATCATAACGGTAGTTTTGTTATGTTGTTCGATGACTGGTTAAATACAATGGGATTGGTGTTTACTTCAAGCTCGCAAACTTGATTTAAAAAGTATAGGACCTGTTCTTCTACCAGGATGAGGACCACACGCACATCATAGTTCTCGATTAGAAACTCTGCACGAAATTGCATTGAATATAGCTCAGTAGGCATCTTGTTGCAGACTCCTAGTAGAATCCCTTTCCACACATTATATTCTTAATTGAGCAGAGTTAACTGTGAGATTTGTGTTTTGTATACAGTGAGAGACGCAAGGAAGTTGTATTGCCTTAGCGTTGACTTGGCTGAAATTTTCTTGCCTAGAGCTCAAGATTGCCTTGTTTCTACACATTAGCTAGGCAACCATCTCTATTCGACCTAGATCCATCCCTTCATGAATCACTCTCATTCAAAATTTATTTGTTCTGAATAAGTATCTTTCGCGTTTTATAATTAGTATTTAACCAATTCCATTAGTTTATTTTTATTTTCTCATAAGAATTTAGCACCAAAGCACCATTTACTGAAGGCTGATATATATATATATATATATATATATATATATATATATATATATATATATATATATATATATAGTTGTATGTGATGATAATGAATATCTAGCACGTTCATTAACAGGTATTGTAAGAATTAAACTAGTTTAATAGAACCAAAAGGATGGACCATTGAGTATTAACAAAATTTATAATCCTCTGCAGACATACATTTCGTGCTTGCTGTCGACTCATCAGTAGAAGCAAGTATTAAGCCCTATACCCACTATATGTTTGGTCAAGTAATGTTTGACGATACAATCTTCTGCGCGAATTTGTATTCAAGCAGTAATGGAATGAACTTCATAAAGAGTCATCGTAGATGCGATTTCAAGTCAAGCTCACTATACATAAAATATATATATCGGGCCTGAAAAGGATACCAAAACAACGATTTTTGAAATAAACTAAATTTCAGCGAAACTGAGAATTACAGCCAATTCTACACACATATAACTCTAGTAATGCTTGAAATTCTCATTTTTGGTGAAATTCACCTCATTTCAAACACCAATGTGTTGGTATTCTTTCCAGGCCCGGTTTGCGTTATATAAAATGAGTTGGTGTTGAATTCGCTTTGCCCGAGACTTTTTATGAAGATAACTTCATTACTGCCTGAATACACAATTGTGCAAGACATTGTGTCGTCCAGTTGTCCCACATTCATTGACCATATATACAGTTGGTATAGGGCGTAGTACCGTCTCCTACTGATTCGCCAGTAAGCACGAAACGCATGTGCGCATGAACTTCTAATTTCCGTTCATGCTAACTTTGGTATATCCTTCTGATTCTATTTGAACTACTTTGTTACTAGATTCGCAACAACTCATTCAAAACTGTATAAAAATCAGTTCTTCGCAATGAAGACTTGAAGAAATAATCTGTAATGAGACATAAATGTAAAACATATAATGCATATCGTTTTCAAGACGGGAAACAACTACCGTGAATTCACAAAAACGATTAGTCAACTTAAAATGTCTCGAGCAACATAAAAAGCAAACACATATGCATCCAGCCCGACAATTTCTGACGCAGAATTGTCTAAAACAACATATTCACCTGCATTTGTGGAGGAACAGACATTCCTGCCATTACATTGCCAGATATTTCGCTATCAGGAAAGCGACCTCCTCCACCTTGTCGGGTAACACCAGCCAACAGAAGGCGTGCGATCGCTGTCATACCTGAGTATTCAAATATATGTAGAAATTGATGCGAGATTGAGCAAAACTTTTGGCGAAACTTTTCGAATTCAGACGTAAACAATGAGCTAATTTAAAAGCATTTAGCAATCTTGAATAACTAGAGTCGAAACTGGAACCACGAAGACTAATAGAAATATCTAAAATATATAAATATTACATATTTAACTAAATGGTGTCATGAATACTACAACATGTGATAACTGATGTCGATCAAGTTCAGAGTGTATGGATTTGCTCAAGTAACAGGTTTTCAGACGTAGTTGTAAATCTCAATTTTGGTGAATTTTAGCATACCTCAAAATCCGTAGTGTTGGTACCATGTACCTTTTCGGCAACCATAGTGTCGGTATCAGGTACTGGCATAACATCCATAGTGTTGGTACCCTTTACAGGATGGTTATATATTATATCTATAGTGAGTTGGCTTTGAAGTTGCATTGCTGAATACTTTATATGTAGTTAGCTACACAGAGCTTAAATACACATTTGTTTAAGAGATTGTTACGCCCAAATCTCCCGCATTCCTTGATCAAGTATGTAGTGTGTATAGGGCGTAGTACGAAAGGCATGTGTACTTGCGATTATACCTTTCGATCATACTGACTTTGGTCGGTCCTTCTGGTCTTTTTTTAACTAATTTATTTATAGATACGCAATACCTAATACAAAATTATATGAACATAAAGGCATAGAAATAGCACAGTCGACATCGTGTTTAAACACAATGCATGCGGGAACAAAATCTCTACTTTCAAAACATTTCAAAAGCAAGCATACGTCTGTAACAACACAAAGCAACTCGCCGATATATTGCGTAAATTAAAATCAATTCAATTTACGCTTAACTAATGAGAAAAAAGCGAAACTTTCCGTTAACCAATAGTGTGCAAGTAGCCAATCAAGGCTATTTAAGCACGGTGAATTTACTATGCAAGTCAGTTGTCGCGTTTGCCTTCTTCTGTGCGTTTCTCCGATGTGCTGTCTTCTTTCGTCACTTACGCTATTTTTGGGGCTTGTTACACACACATTGGCAATTTCAGTCACGCCAATCTTGTTACTGTACAACTAGAGAGACGAGCCAGTTACTGCAGCACTTCAACGAGTTTATTCAGCGGGATTTCAACGCCGCAACAGAAGGAACTACAACCCAAGTCAACCCGAGCTGGTCGCAAGAGTCTAGGAGTACTTCTGGACACTGCTACACTAACTGACCTTCTCGGCATTTGCCAGAGAACGCAAGAACAGCCCTTTTAAGGGCCCCACAACAGTTCTAACTTAGTATTTCTGGCACTCTAACTGACCTTGTAACGTCGTACGGCATTTACTTGAAGCTGGGGCGTTTACACGTCAAATATAGCAACAAACCTTCGCAACGAAATCAATGCAGTAGGTCGACATAAACTTGCATACTTGCAAAAGAAACAATAAATATACACATCAAGTTAGATTTAACAGTTGTCGTAAATTGATTCTAACGGTTTAGACTGTGAATGTTATAAACAGACGTGAGGAAGACCAGAGAGATGTTTTGTCATGATATTAGAAAAATTGAAACCTATTGACAGACCCACCATAAACGGGGGGATGGGTGTAATGTGCATTGTAATGCAAGCCAATTTAAAAGCTAGTCAACGCGAAATTAATTTATTCATGAAGTATATTGAAAATAAAAGGAACGTCTAAGTCAAGGCAAAATTTGTGAGTAAACAACAAATAAGTTTTGTATACACGTGCTCACCAGAACTAGTATAGATTAGTGCTCATTGTGTAATGTAGGAGGGATCGGCCGATTACCAAACAAGCGAATTCAAAAGCACAACAAAAATAGCACAAGACGTTTTCATAATAGGCGAGCAAATTTTTTGAGCAATGTTCTACTAGGTTGTGCAGTACGATCGTCATATTTAGAGTACCCACGGTTTTATTTCGTGGAAGGAAGATTTTCACTATCAGTTTCGCAATTTTGTTTTAAAAATTGCTCTCCAAACCATGCAGATTTCCAAACAAATTACAAAGCAAGAAATTAAAAGAAGATGTGTATTGCGGGAGAAATAAGTTACAACATATTCTCTGCAGTTAAATAAACAATAAGGTGTACATGAATTTGACGTAATCGGGCGAATTTTTTGTTTGAGTGCAATTCTGTTCTACAATTTCTATTCTTTGATGTATATATCGTATGCATTTAATCTTCTTTAATAAAACAAATACTATATAGTGTGCCAAATATTTCTGTCGAGTTGAGATCCGGCGTAAAGGAATTGCTTTTTTAACCGTTGTATAAACATGCTTTAGAAGTAATGCTTCAACACACAAAGTACTTGCTAGCTTACATTACTAATACACAAAATGGCTGAACTCAAACCAACACATAATAAAAATTATTTTAAAATAATACCCAAACAGCTGAAGTCACGAACACAAGAAAAAATAGACAAGCGAATGACTACCTTCAGCGTCAGGGCAATTGGCGTTCGCTCCGAGACGGCAGAGTAGACGGACCACCGAAAAACATGGAAAGGGAAATATAGTGTAGCGGCCCACTTGAGAACTGTCACGATGGCAGGCCAGATGGAGGAGACTCTGACCACAGTGAAGACGTGGATCTAAGCGAATCAGGCGGCGAACCTAAAATTCAAGGAATTTAAGTGCGATTATTGGTTTTTAAAAGAAGTGAATTTGTTTAATAAAGGTGAAGTACTTGGTTTGATTTTTTCACCGAATTTGTAGATGGATGAGGTACAGCAAGTGATATGCCCCACTGAAGCGACGATTTGACACACCAACAAGCGACCGATTTATCCTCCTTGTCTGTGCATTAAGCTTGAAAACAAAGAAGCAACTTAAAATCCCTTTTCGTTTAACCATTGTTCACTGCACATAAAAATCTACGCATGACGACCTAGCAAAAGTACATGAAGAATTCTTTAAATCAAGTTGGCGAGCTTGAAGTAAACACCAATCCAATTGTATTTAACCATTCGTCGAACTATAAAGGAAAACTACCTTCAGTGACACGTACTGACGCGTGTGACTACTATGGGTGAGAGCCGCATATCTAAATTTGATTTCCATATATATATTCATTCCAGTTTGATCCTCGCTAATCAGTTTGCTATTGTACTTTGATGCTGGATTGTTGAAACGTGTCAGTGCGTGTGTCTGATGGTAGTTTTGCTATGTTGTTCGACGACTGGTCAAGTATTATGGAATTGGTGTTTACTTCAAGCTCGCAGCCTTGATTTAAAGAATTGTTACCACCACAAACTCAAACATTGATTATTTAATAGTAATTGAAGAATTCCCCATAAGGACAAAATCCGTCTAATGGATAAATAGCCTTTGCTACCTTATACAATGCTCAGTTTATTCTGACAAAAATTTACATATAATGGGATTGGTGGTTATCTCAAGTTCACAAAGTCGATTCGAAATAATTGTTATTACCATCTGCGCAACCAATAATTGTTTTTCTATTATTCAAATTGTCAGATTCAGTTGCTTGATGAAACTTATTAAAATTCAGCAAATTGACCTTGACCTGGCAAAGAAACGTAACAAAATAACAAAACAAAAGGAAGATTGAAGTCTTCTGCACTGGAAGCGAATAAGTGTGGATGACCGAATGACATGACCTCGTAGATCTAAGGCCACGACTCAGAAAACCTAACAAGAGCAGGTCAAGATTATATCGAAACAAATACTTCACATGGATCATCACCAACATCGACTACAATATAAACCTCAATCATTATATATCAGTTCCAGAATCAATAGCGTGAAACGTACCGGCATACAAAAACCTTCTTTAATGTGAAGCACTGAGTTTGGTTTAACCGCGCAAATAATACTTAGCGTTCAGTGGACAGTGAGGGAATTAGACCAAGAATGCCAAACGCCAAGACAGAGTTTTCGCTGCTGAAGGAATCTCTCGCAAATGACACTGGTTGGCAGACTGTCTTAAGGAAGGAAACTCTGAATACAGATCATATCGACAAGCAGCAGGTGATTTTGTGTTGTTTTACAGTCCACATATAACCACGAATACTAAGAGCTATAGTGAACCTATACTGCCCAGATCGATCCGTAGAATAGAAAGGGCAAGCCGCATCTGCTGGGTCGTGCAGAGTTGATAAGCAAAATCGGGGTAGTGCAGTCAACTTCACCTCCAATTCACCATTTTGTACTTCACTTTATATTTCATAATATAACAACAGCGCTCTTTTAGATGCTATAAATATGGCGGATGCTGATCAAATTATTAAGCCAAATGTCAGGTCTCAATATATAAAAATGGTTCAAGAAACCTAACATTCATTTGGCCTAAATTAGGCTATCACATCGGTCCACTTAATTTGCAAACATTAAAATAAATTTGGTAGCAATTATTTAAATCAAGTTTGCGAGCTTTAAGTAAACACCAATCCCACTGTATCTAGCTAGTTGTCAAACAAAGTATCAAAGCTACCGACAGTCGCACAAATTGACGCGTTTCGACCTTCCATGAGCATCATCAGAGTACGCAGGCAAACTGAATAGCGAGAATCAAACTCCATTGCATACATATGGAAAGCAAAATTAGATATGCGGCTCTCACATCTAGTAGTCTTGCATACATTGTACGTAACTGGATATGTCGGCAGCACAATTTCTATGTAGTCACGAACATAAATTGTTTGCAGCTTTCGCCACATATACATATAAAGGCAATACAATTAAACAATAATTGATTGCGCGGGTGGTGGTAACAAATTTTTAAATCAAGTTTGCGAGCTTGAAGTAAGCACCAATCCCATTGTATTTAACCAAACGTCGAACAACATAACAAAACTACAGTCAGAATTTGGCGACAGTAAATTCCAAAACGTATGTTGGATAAATTAAAAATCGATATACGTTGTGTATATAAAACCGGTATACAGGAGCCTACGAATATTACAGAAATAAGTGCACCAATCTTAACTAGACATTATTGACTTCGAACCTCCAGTTCCACGGAATGTTCTCAATCTGGAAAATGTTGAGTAGGCATTGTCCTTAATTCACAAGCTGAAGCTTGTTTTACTGAAGGGATCTAATTAAACAGCCAACTATGTGCAGCACGCTTAAAAGCATCTACATAAGTCGATGCCAAAATCCTTAATCAGCGTTACCATTTCGGGGTATCTACATATGCTCCCACCGATTGCAGCATATAAAACAGCAAGGACGTGTTCTAGTCCGACCTATATTCTCCACTAATACAGCGGGAAGTTCAGTTATTGTCTTGGTTGTGGGTGACATGAATGCTCAAGTTCGACGTTTAAGCGTCGCAGAATCTGATATAGAGGGCCAATACACTTTAAGCTGAATGCGCAGCGATAATGGTGAACGAATGTTGGATATCTGTGTGGAACATAGATTATAATTAAGTAGTAGTGTAAGGCGTTGCGCTACACGGCATTCTCCAGCCTCCATATAACTATGGACTTAAAAAGGTCGTTTAGCAATTATTTATAGATGGCAAGATTGTTTTCACAACTGTCGCTCATTTTGAAACACTTATGTCAACTCGAACCATGCACTTATCCGTTGTAGATTTTCACTCATATTTTCCGGACAACTAAATAAGAATAAGTCTCCGATAGATATAAGGCTACACGAACAGCCATCTTTTCATAAAAACAGAGATTTAAAAAAAATCAAAGTTAATATGCCTTAAATGTGAAAATTTGAACTTATTGTGGACGAATATAAGATGCACTACTGTAAAATGCAGACAATATTCTATGTGGGATTGTAGGCTCACATAGAATTTGTCAGTGAGTCTCTGAAAGGCCTGTGGAGACTTTCTAAACTAGGCGTCTAATTCCTGCTATCTCGGTTAATAATGACACTCGTAGAGCTACTAGACGCAATATGGTATTGGATCTTGAATTCTTTTGGACCAAAGGCTGAATAGGTAGAAATAGCGTTCGCATCAGGTAACAGTCGATGGGTATCTTAACAGATCGAAGAATACGAAATTTTAGCGAAACAAGTTATGATTGTAACAGTAATGTTAACTGATAGAATGTGTCGTCTTAATATGGGATCCGAAAACTTCAATAATAAATTTTTGTATAATTTTGTAGTAGACGCCATTATAAACCATACTCCGCCACACGTTCAGGACGCATGAGTCGCAGTTCTTCCCAGCTGTAGATTAGTTGATCTTAACTATGCAGAAGATATTGAACTATTATTCAGTAACCGAGATTCTGTCTAGGTCAGCGTAAATAAATTATTAGTCGTCGTTCCATCTTTCGTATGAAATTGGCATCCTATAAATGTAAGATACTTCTACAAGGATACCCATAATTCGCTTCAATTCTGCGGCTTAAAGACGAAGATCCGGACATAGTTGAAAGGTTTACTTACCTTGGTGACACTGCCTTCAATTTGACCCAAAATATTTCGTCTTCCGGTTTCGGAAGCCTTTTCCAGTGGAAATCACACCCCACAAACAATTTGACAATCAATGAATCAAGTTTAAACTAAATTTAACACTTGGCTTATTGATTGCCAAATTATTTGTGGGGTGTGTTTTCCGATGAAAAAGGTTTCCGAAACCGGAAGTAGAAATGGTCAGAGTCAAAATGAGCGAAGTTGATGAAAACACCTTGTTGGGTACAATAATGATCATGTAATGAACGCAATAAACACGTAGATAAAAGCAGATCACGTTCAGACTCCGCGATTAGATCAGCAATGCTGAATAGTTCTAATGATGAGTAATGCTAGCATTTTAATCAATACTCATACCGGACAAAGCTGATAAGCCGATAGACTAAATAAGAGCGTAGATAAAATAAGAGCACGTTCAGTTTCCACAATTAGAGCAGCAAAATTGCTTGTTTAAATTGAGGGTGTTGGTGAATCCTTCGATGGACAAACCCCAGAATATTAAATATTTTTAGAAGTGTGAAATGTTCTGAGAGCAGAAGGATATATCACAAGGAAAGGAAATGTATGCGAGTTATGTTGGTAACTAAATCAAATAAAAAATTTCCTCTAATGCTATTCGACGAATGGTTAAATACAATGGGATTTGTATTTACTTCAAGCTCGCAAACTTGATTTTTTTTAAATGAAAGAAACATGTCAAACTCAAAAGGAGAGGTTTAGTTGTTGAGAGAAACTTAGGCCACTGGCGCCCGGGCAGGTGACACTCGTCAGTTTTGGCTGGAAGACTATCTAAGAAGAGAAAAAAACTGAATACAAGTTATCAACACAAGGAATGGATGGCTTAGTGTCCTTCTGCAGTATGCAAATAATCATGAATAGCATAAACAATAATTATTCGATACTGCATCGACAGTCACACAGGATAACAAGGGTAACCATATCTGCTGAGTTGTGAACGATGGATAAGCGAAATGAAGCTACAGCAGACATTTGAATTCCCTTCCCTGTCTAATTTCTCTTACTTTACTCCTCATGAATATTTCAAAAGCGCTATGCAGATAAAAAAATAAATTAGAGGTTGATCAAATTACTGATCCCAATCTCGTGTTGGCAAATTTAGAAAATATTTAAAATAAACTATTATTCATTGAGGATAGACCAGGCACTTAAACAATAATTAATTGCGCGGGTGGTGGTAACAATTCTTTGAATCAATGTTGCGTGTTTGGTGTAAATACCAATCCCATTTTATTAAACCAGTCGTCGAAATGACGGTAGTTTTACTACGTTGTTCGACGACTGGTTAAATACAAAAGGATTGGTGTTTACTTCAAGCTCGCAAACTTGATTGGAAGAATAGGCTGGTCATTCACGTCGGTACATTTAATGTACGAATAAAGAAGAATGGTGAACACGAAGCCTTAGCACGTACCTTTGATAGATTAAAAATTGGAATACGTTGTGAATCGGAAACTAGAATGTGCTCCTTTTTAATGCTCCAAGTGATGAACTCGATTAGTTAAATAATTTGGTAGGCTTATAAAACCCGGCAGACATGCAAAAAAATCATTTCATTTAAGTTGGGGAAAAGAATATACCACAGAGATTTTTCAAAACACAGATAAAACATTTTGTCAACAGATAATTATTTAAATAAATATTTTATTTGCATTAGTGTGGATTAAATATGCATAATTAGTACCATTATCCAAACCTAACCCGAACCATCACTTGGACACCTAAATTAGTCCAAACCAAAGACATTAATCCATTCTCAGTGACGGGAAATGCTAATAATGGACACTGGGGCTTACACGTACCTGGGTATAGAAACGACGTGTTAGCTCTTCTGTCATGAGGTGACGCATTCGGGTAAGACTTTCACTATTCAACTGTCGCATAATCATGCGCACATTTCCATTACCATCAACAGCTGGCCCACCTAAATTTGATACTGCAGCTCCACCAACTCTTAACGCGGCAGGATCCACCATTCTTCCAATGAAAACAGAACCATTAACATCACTATCGGCATCACTAACAGGAATAGGAACAGCAGACACCAGATTTCCTTCAGAGTTCTCAGCCGATATGCTTAAGGAGTCATTTAATGCGGCACCAGATGAGCTGCCTTCAATAATTCGGCGATCAGCACCAGCCTCTAGTCGACTGTCGCGATTGCTTGTGTTTGATGATAATGATGTAGAAGGATCGCTGCCGAGAATTCCACCACTCAAACTGCTGGCTCTATTTTCGCTATCACCAGTTCTGCAGTTATTACCAGGATTAATGACGACAGAAGAAACAAATACATTTGGAGGAGGGCGTATATGTGAATCAATTAGCGTCATCGACGAATTGATTCCATTATGGGATAAAGGCGGCAAAGATATTTCCATGGATGACGAAATTGAATCACCAGCACTGCCGACAACTGCACTAACAGCATTATTGATTATGCCGCTTTGACGAATAGCCTCCGCCAAGGCTATTGACGCCTGGGAGCGGAACAATTGTCTTGTACAATTATCATCGGAGTTAGTAGATGAACGAGAAATAGTGCTTGAAAGGTTCACACCATCAGAAGTTGATGAAAGTCTAAGTGGATCTAACGGCGATGAATTTTGATTGGGTGACTCTAAATTTACGTGAGAATTTATTCTGCTTTCTGCCAATGGGAAACCTGATGACGAAGTGAAACTGTGACTTGTTTCTTGCGACGGATTCGGCTGACTGCTTCCAGTGAATCCATGCGTAGAAGAAATGTTACCACTTGAGGACGTATGACTTCGAATGTCTGATGCATCAACAGCAACAGCAGCAGATGCAGTAAATGTCGGATTTGGTGCAATGGGCAGCAAAACACGTGATATACCCTATCAATAAAAACGTTTAAATTGACTTTTCTTCAATAAATTACAGATAAACATATACTACAATAATTAATTAAATGTCATTGTCATTGTATCGAACTAGCTGCAAAATACAAAAACTATCGTCAGCCACATGTACTGATGCGTTTAAACCTACCACGATCATCATCAGAGAACGACGGCAAACTGACTAGCAAGGATCAAACCGCAATTCATATATATGGAGGGCAAAATTAGATATGCCGCTCTCACCTCTAGTAGTCTCGCATGTATTCTACTTGGCTGGAAATGTCAGTTGCGCAATTTCTATGCAGTCACGAGCATTACCTTTCGCACATATGTGCAAGGTATGCAATTAAACAATCATGTATTGTGGTGATAAATATTCGGCGAGCTTGAAGCAAACAGCTATCACAATGTATTTAACCAGTCGTCGAAAAACATAACAAAACTACCGTCAGTTAAACGTACAGAAAAATCAGTTAAGCGGCTCTCAAACCTGATAATCTAGTATACCTTTTATTTGACTGGAAATGCCGGCTAAAACCGTAGTAGATATACATAGCCTAATAAGCTACTTTTCTGCATCAGATAAATCTCTCATACACTAACATATATATATATATATATATATATATATATATCAACAATTGTCAGATTAAGTTTTAAAACAAAATTTAATTATTTAACAAATAATGGTAAGAATCAAACATTGCATAAAGTAGCAAATGTAATTCAGTTAGACAGACTCTAATGTTTGGCACTCTCCCATAGACACTAGAATTACCATAATCGAGAACAGAACCAAGAAGCACATAGCTCACTCGCAAAACCCATTCTATTAACCACGGAATTTGCACGAAGTTTCCAGTTAAGTACAAACTCATGTGACTGCATAGAAATTGTGCAGCCTACATTTCCAGTCAAGTTCAATGTATGCAAGACTGCTAGAGGTGAGAGCCGCATATCTAAATTTGATATCCATATATATGCAATGCGGTTTGATCCTCGCTAGTCAGTTTGCCGTCGCACTCTGATGATGATCATAGAAGGTTGAAACGCGTCAGTAAGTGCGACTGGCGGTAGTTTTGTTATTTTGTTCGAAGAATGATTAAATACAATGGGATTGGTGTTTATTTCAAGCTTGAAAACTTGATTTAACGAAATTTTGAGTTCGTCCATTTTTTGAATAAATAACGCAAACTGAGAAAATCATTGCGCATTAAAGTATAACTTTATTATGTAGCACGCCCATAGATAATTTGCACATGACCTATTTGGGTACATTTTTATTCATGTATGTACGCTATTTTCAGTTTAACAGTCGTGCTTATTTATGTTCATAATGGTAAATTAAGGATCGCTTTTTCTTTCGTTAATTAGGTCATACGTTTTCGCTTGACAGCGATAACTAAATTTTAATCATGCGGGCATGTTAAACTTGAACGTGGTGCTATTTGCGCTTAGCAAGACAATCAGTTGGGGCGAAGCAATACTTACTTTCACGGAATTAACATTTCGTTTCTGAACCATTCTCTAGAGATAATGTACTGTTGATCAATATATAATTTATCGTGAAAAATTACTATTATTTTTACATTACCTCAACAAGAAGCAGGCGGGCTGTCACAATTGACATCTAACAATTATAAAGCAGTCGTAGGTCGGTAACATCTTGAATCCTTTTCATTTTCAAATGCAAAGATTTTATTTGGCCTTGATTGATGGATTCTCACTTGTCCCTTCATTTGAAGCCCTCCATCAGCTGCTTGACGGAAGATGACGTACGAACCAGATTTTCCGAATTTTCGGGACTTCATTTATAGTCCCATCTCCAGGGTTGACACCACACTCGCAGGGAAAATCAACTTGTGGAAAATGTGGTATCCTCATTCAACTTAGATCTATTTATATTTATTTTAATTCCTAAAGTATTGTTTTATTGTCCGCCCTAGTAATAAAAAAATTGAGACATCACGGATAGGTGTGTATGTCAATTCTTATAATTTGCCTATAGTTATTCTATAAATGTCACTTTAGTTTAGAGTACTGGAAATGAAGTCCCGAAAATTCGGCAATAGTTCTGAAAATCTAGTTTGATCATCACTTTCAGACAAGCAGAAGACAGACGGCATCAAAATTAAGGGACTAGTGAGAACCCACCAATCAAGGCCAAATAAAATCGATGCACCTGAAAATGAAAATGACTCAAGATTTTTACCTACCTTCGAGTGCTGTCAATGGTTTCGCCCAAACAAGAAGGACAACACTGCGCAATGTCCATCAAAATCTAATTATAAAGCAGGTATATAGCAAGAGACCTAGATTCAAGTTCACACCGGTATGCTTTCAGCATTGTTAAATACGCTTACGAACAACGTTATATACGTAAAAGCAGTATGTTTATTATAATGAGTATTATTTAAAAACAAAATAGCAGGTATTCCATCAGTCTGAGATTGTGTTGCATCACTTACACAAAAACTCGTTCATACTTAGATTTGGGCAATAAAAGAACACTAGTTAACCCTTATTTCCAGTTGGAATAGCAGTGTAACAAGTAATAAACTCACATTTTCAGTCTCCATTTCAGTTGATAAGCCTGTGTTTATCACAGTGATTTCACTGGAAGTTGGAATACTGCTGCTATTGCCAACCACTGCAAAATTGCTCATGCCTTCTGTATGTGTTCCCACAGAACTCGATTGAGTACTACTAATACCGGTATTAATAGTGCTCAAAGTTGAAAGTGATGCAGGCGCTTCCGAAATTTGCATAGCAGCTTGTTGCGGCAACTGACCGGCAGATTGGCCATCATTCCGTTCATGCATGGTGGTTGTGGACGGAGTCCTTCCGACACACCGAGTTGGAACAGTTCTCGAGGTAGGTGTTAAAACATTGCCACCAAGCACAGGTTCACTGGGACTATAGAAGGTGAGTAGCATTGCAATGAAGTGTAGCGCCAATAGAACGTGACGCAAAAGGTTGTTGGCCTCCTTGTCGGCACTGGTGTATGACCATAGATGCTTTTTGTTCCAATGATAGAACGAGTATCCTACACCACTGTACATAATTGAAAAGCAAGTATGATAAAACGCAATATACTCAATTCAGATAGGGGCAAAGGTAGAAAGTTAGGCCCAAGTTTGGACAAAATATAAGAATAAAAAATAAACTGGCCTCTTAAATTTCGGCTCGTAGCCACAATTAAACTGCGCATCCAATTTGTCTTGCACAGTGAGTGTACAGAGGAGCGTGGTAACGCGATCGATATCGCGAATAGCAGTGTCAAGCACGCGAGACTAGCAGTCAAACATTTCTGTGGTTTTAGGAATTCGCCACAGTCGCCTCAGTAGCCTAGTGAGCTGGATGTGTAAATAGCTTTCTCAGACAGTGGCAGAGGCAAAACAAACCTTGCTAATATTATTATACGTGACAACAAAGACGTGGCACAAAGCAACCGGGTATAGAAAGTCGGTTTCCAAACTCTGCCTTTAGATAACGCGACATGATGCCCAGTTGCCAATGACATAAATCATGTCAAGCTAATTCATCGATTCACAAATCTGCCTAGGCGATGGTAGCTTTATTCAACCGTTTCCATTTATACATGGCTTAAAGAAAGACAGTCAATATACGGGTCTTAAAGAACTGGTGTTTCGCGCTTAGTGAAACAAACGAGCGATTTTCGAGTGGGTCGCATTTCTTGTTATAGGCATGTATAGCAAGGCTGTTAAGTAAGGTAATGTCGTCAGAAACCGACCCACTGGATGCGGTTGGGATCCAGGGGGACAAAATTATTGGCGATTTGTAGCACGAGGTTGTTTAGTATGGTTCTAGGCTTCCCATCCTAGTTGGCTAAACAAAAGTTTTTAAGGCATTTAATGCACTTCGTAATTTCAGGACATTGCCTAAGCACAGTATGTAGCTCTCTGAAAATCAATCTTCCTTTTGGTCTGTAGACGGCCATCGTCAGGGTAGTCGAGTAAAGCTAACCGATCATCAACACTGACCTCTAATCCAAAGATAATTAAAGAGACTGAAGGAAAATGCGTGGACAATGTAATGGACCAAAGAGGTAATCATCATCACCACGCATAGCAACACATAAGACATTAGCAACGAATGTTTCAGTGCCATATTTCCACAAGAAAAACAAAAAATGAAAAAGTTATAATAATGATTAAAATAAAAAATTTAAGCAAACAAACTAAGGATGAAATCGGTTTACTGCAGGAATTGCCTTTTCTACACTATACAATTCTTAGTTTGTATCGACAAATGTATGTGCTAAATGGGTCAGGTGTTTATATCATGTTCGGTAACTTGACTACAGTAAATATTAAAGATGTGATTTATGAGGAGGGGGATCAAGTCACTTTGAGAATATCTACTTAGATAACAAACATAAATGAGGCAAACTAAACCTCTACACACACCATTATGCACAAGTCAGATATAAAATCTTGAATCCTTTACATATACAGGTGCACAGAGTGTTGGCCTTTTATTTACTTATTTATGTTTATATATACAAACATCTTAGATAAATATCCATATATATATATATATATATATATATATATATATATATATATATATATATATATATATATATATACGCCTACACACTATATCTTGTGTATATATAGATAATCATATAAGGAATCATGTTGGTTCTTCCCCAATCTTATAATTATCTATATATCCATCATATATATATATTTTTTATATACCATATATAATATGAATATCATATAAAGAACCATGTGAGTCCCTCATTGGATAAATTATATCAGTTAAAACACTTTTGTTAATATTTAAATAAATAAATAAATATATATATATATATATATATTTCTAATTAGGAAGAAAATACACATTAATAAAAGAGGATAAAGGCCATTTATTTCGTGAATACTAATCATCGCTCTACAATCATTCATATATATACATTCTGAGTTTTCAATTAATTATACTAGTGGTAACAAATTTGACTCGCTTTTACCTCTCTTTCTTGTTTTGGCTTGTTGGTAAGTGTGTATGCGTTTGTGTTTGCGTGTGTGCCTGTGTGCATGTTAAGGTCATTCTCGCTGTATTGCAAAGTTATGTCTGAGATCTGGTCATTATTGTTTTGATGGCTTGAGAATTAATCATTTTTGCGCATTGTACGCTGTTACATCTACGAATGCAATTACTTTTACTTTACTTTACTTTACTGCGGCTGACTCCTTTTGGAGGATAAGCCGGCTCCATTGATTTCATGGAGTTTCTTGGGAATTTGGTACAAGTGGTGTCCCCTCACCACTCGGCTTTTTGATCGAGGACGCACCTCTAGCCTTTGCACATCCAAGCGCAGTCTGCAAGGCAGCAGTAAGTTGCATGGTTGCCGGTGGCTGTTGAGAGCTCATTCGCCATTCGGAAGTACGGGGTACTGTCCAGGAGTCCATGTAATCCTGTGGCTGTTGAACCCTTTTTTGGCGGAGAACACACGCCGAGTCATGGTGCCGTCATCGGGCTCATGTGGTATTTTATAGGAGATCCGATTGCCGGTCGAATGCAATGTTTCCCAGTGTAGTTGATCCTTTCACCTTGTTGCGCAAATTTATAATTTCCACATGGTAAAACAACAGTGTGGATTCCAGTGTTGAACGCTCATATTGTTTTGAAACTTCTGTAACCGTATGCGCCTCTGTTATTTACTCTTCAGTTTGTTGCCAATCCGATTGAATGTTTGTTGATTCTAGTCGAGGGCGTGTTTGGTCTCGCATGGATACTAGTAAATTGTTGTTGAATTTTGTTATTCTTGGCCAGTCGATTAGAACATCATGTTGATGAAACTTTTGAATATGAGCGTTTAACACTGCAATCCACACTGGCGCTGTTACCATGTGCAGAACAAAAATTTGCGCAACAAGGTGAAACGATAAACTACACTGGGAAAAAAGCACTCGTACATGTAACAGCGAACAATGCGCACAAATGGTTAATTCTCAAGCCATCAAAAAAATAATGACCAGATCTCAGACATCACTTTGCAATACTGCGAGAATGACCTTTACATGCAAACACGCACACACACAAACACAAACGCATACACACTTACCAACCAGCCAAAACAAGAAACAGAAGTAAAAGCGAGTCAGATTTGTTGCCACCAGCATAATTAATTGAAAACCCAGAATGTATATAAATGAAAGATTGTAGAGCGATGTTTAGTAATCTCGAATTAAATGGCCTTTATCCACGTTGGATTAATGTTTTCCCAATTAGAAATATGCTGTGTAATAGTAAAAGGCAATTAACATAAAGAATATATATATATATATATATATATATATATATATATCTATAAGCAAAACAATGGGTTCTTTGAAATTCAAGTACCTACTATTCACCCTGAGTGCATAGTATATCTACTTTACACAAACATACCACACACACACACACAACACACATATATATATATATATATATATATATATATATATGTATATATATACAGATTTATACTCACATTTTATATGAATACATAAATATCCACATATAAACGTATACACATAATATGTTATGTATATCCAAATCAATATATAAGCAAGCATGTGAGTTCCCCCATCTCTTATGAATATATAGAATCATTTATGAATATATCTCTGTACAATATATATATATATATATATATATATATATATATATACACATATCTATTATGCATTTTTTGTAAACATATAAGCAACCATGTGAGTTTCTCTAACATCTTAAATAAATCGAACATATTCATCTATATATGTTTACGTGTACACTCCATATGTAATCTGCATATCTAAATAAACATATAAGAAACTAAGCGAGGTCCTCCTAGATATTATTTAAATATTTCCTACTTGCATGACTTAGCAGATAGATCGACATTTACAATCAAGTTCGACGGCCGTCGCAGCATGTATAAATTATGGTCCGTATTGTTCATAGTTATGTGGACTGTGAAATAGCACTAGGTAACCCATTCTTAGTAGGAATGCTAGAACGCACTTGTTTTAGGATAGTAAAGGTGATTTGCGCCGCCATTTTTTTAGTAACAGGATAGAATTCTCGCCCTCCTCTGGACAGTGAGTTTACAGCTGTTAAATACTGTCTGTTGCGGAGAGCTAATATATATGCAAGTATGTATTAGGTGTTGCGAACCTAGTAACAAATTAGTTCAGTTGTGATCAGAAGGATAAACCAAATGCTGCATGAACGGAAAGTATAACCTCATGCACATTCGTTTCGTGCTTACTGGAGACTCATCAGTAGGAGCCGGTATTACGCCCTTTAACCACCACATATATTGGTCAAGAATGTGGGATAATAGGACGGTACAATCTCCTAGACGAATGTGTAAACCTGAAATAGTGAAGCTAACATCGTATAGTCTACGACAATGCGACTTCAACGCTAACTCACACTAAATAATATATATACGGAGTCTGTAAAGGATACTAACACTATGGCTATTGTGTTAGTAACTGATAACTTTTTTAAATCGATGAGTACCGGATACTAACACTATGGTTTCCGAGTCCGTACATGATACCAACCTGATGAATATAACTTTATGCTAAAGTTCACCCAAATTGAGAATTACAACAATTTCCGAACACCTGTTACTCCAGTTAAACCATACACTCTGGCCTTCATCGATATCAGTTATCACATTTCACGGTAAGCATGACATCATTCAATTCAATATATTACAGTTAAATACTGTTTGTTGCTGAAAACTAATATATATGCAAGTATGTATTAGGTGTTTATTGTGGCCCAGTTGAGACGCTATGACTACGGTTACATACATAAATTTTTCTGTATGCACGTAAAAAATTTAGGTTAAACGTTATTTCATTTAAAAACGTGCAAAAGAGATCTTCAAACTCAAAGCGAATAGTAGACATACCAACGAGGAAAAGGGAAAACTTGTTAACACACACTTACCGTTCAATATTATCGACTATCAGCTCTAGACAATCAACAATAAGACTCGGATGCAGTCCATCCGCAGGAAGCTCGCTGTAGTTGTTGCACAGTACAAAAAAGAACATCTCAGCAAAGCTGAGAAAACTGGACTGCGCTACATGGCAGACAGGTTCTAGAAAGATGCGCTGCAGCTCCAAGGCGAACCGCCACAACACCAAACAACGCTGGACACTGCCTGAATCAACAAACGTGGCACCATAAAGCCTGTTTAGTAAAAATCAAGATACAGAAACAAGCAAGGAGAGGATACAATTTTATATAGATTTGCATGTCAAGTAACAAGTTAATTAAAATAGGGTAAGAAGGATATGCTAAAGTAGACATGCAATAAAAGTATAATCTCAGGTACACACGCATTTCGTGATAACCGCGAATAAACCGCAAACCAAACATATATTGGGTCAAGAAATGTGGGATAGTAGGACCGTACACTCCCCGATACGTATGTGTAAAATAGCAGAAGTAGAACCAACTTCATATATAGCCATTAGCAATGCGACCTTAAAGCCGACTCACCATACAATATTCAATATATCGGAGCATAAACACATTTGTTAAAGTTAAACACAGGATAAATGACATGCTTGCAGGTATGCAAAATCTAGTACACAAATGTGTGTCTCAGATCCTCACGACTGGAACTATATAAGCACAGCTCCGATTTATACTCAGTTGGATAGCAATATTAATCGATATCGCTATGAAAGCAATGGAGAGCTGTGTAAAAAATATGGGAAAAAGTTTTTTGACTTGTGTTGCCGTACAAATGACCGTCTGATAGACGGAAATCCCGCGAGCAATATATGCCCACAAAAGAAGCTTCTAAGGTAAGTCGAGATATCGCGAAACACAGATGATTTTGACTAGAATTTATGAGTCTGCAAAAGAAAGATTGAAAGCAATGTACAACTAATAAACGGAAAAAATAAATGTGCTTCTAACAAGGTTACCGCATTTGTCTGAACCTGTGTTTTGAGATAATTTTACTGTGTATTATTAAACGTTTGGTGAAAGTACCGAAACATTGCAAAACAGCCGGCAATAATTGACAATTTAACCTTGCCGGTGGATAGTACAGAAAGCGTGGACGCCTCAGGAGTGACAGGACCAGTTAGAACCCAGAAATCACATAAACTGACAGGACGTGCATCGATAAACAAGGAAACACATGATTATTGAAGAACTAAAGGTACAAATCAGCTAACCACAGGAGACAATCGGGGCTGTGTGCTAGATTTGATGATAACACTGCGCAACAACAAACGTTCAAAGTAAACTAAGTTTCTCTATAGCATGAATTCTAAGACCAGAAAAAGTAAGCAAACAAAACACTTAACCTAGCAGTAGTTAACATGTATATCTACAAGTAGTTGAGCTAATTCATAGCAAACTCACCGAATGTAATAAATTGTATCCGGATGATCAGGGCCTAAGAGACGCAATCGGATAAGCAACGGTTGTAGCCGCAAAGCGTCCTCATTCAGCAACATAGCTTGCAAATCTTCAGGACTGGAAAATTCGTTCACACTTCCAAACACTTTGACAGCCAATTCCCGCAGACGTTGCACAGCCGGATGGCTGAGTAGTGCTACTCTACGCGAGCAGGCGGCACAGTGCTGAGCGTTGGCACCACCTCATGGTCGCGAGTAGAAAAGAGTATTACATGATCAAAAAACGGGCAACCTATAGCATTTAATTAGCTAAACTCAGAAAAATTAGAATTATTATCGCTTCTCTCAATTGTATGATGTGTTACCGGATGACTTCCGAAACAGTTGACCTGTCAATGCAATATTCTCCTCGTTCAATCAAATGTTTTTCATGCTCACTGAAATGCAAATCCAATCACTTCGCTTTGCAGTGGAGAAATTTTTCGCTCCATAAAAAGTATTACTTAGCGAGGCAAAGTTCAAGTAAAATTGTTCGCCTAACGCAAAACATTACCTGCGCCAGCTACGATTGGCTTTTGTACAGCCTCACGATGTGCTGTCTCAGACCAGACGTATAGATAGTGCTACCATTACACAGGTCGACATTAAAATAATACACATAACTCACCAAAAGAAAACAAATATAAAACATTGGTGATGGCCTCTCACTTGTCCCGTCACACTGAAACTGTCCACAATTAGTTTTTTATGACATAGTTCGTGAACCAATCTTTGTAGATTTTTTTCCAAATTTTCAGGACATCATTTCTGGTACCATCTTCAGTGTTGCCACAATACTCACAGAAAGAACATCTTGTGGCAAATGTGATATCCCCGTTCAAGACAAATCTATTTATATTCATTATACTTCCTATAGTATTTCTTTTTCGTCTGCCGCAATATCCAGTTTTAACACCTAGTCCACTATATTCCAAAGTATTCACGAAAATACCCACATTCCAACCCCCACACAACAACCTATTCACAGATAAATTTACTCTAATTTAAATTGGCATTTATGGAATAAGTATAAGCAAATAGTATGGATTGACATACATGTCCATTCGTTATGTCTCGATTTATTTTATAATTTTTCTGATTCGTAAAAGGATCAAAAAAATTCATTTGAATTATATTGCACTAATCCTCAATTCTCGGTTTACCTAATCTGTAAAAAGAATACAGTATTGCTCTAACGTCTGGACAAGATCGAATAAGTAGCCTACAATAACGAATGCTATAGCAACCAAATGCACATCCATTTATACTCATATCCTGTATAAATTTAGATTTACATTTAAATATCTGTGTCCAAACAATATACATGCCTATGTATCTATAAAATTACATACAAGCAATAAAGTGTGCTCATACCATTTATATTAATTTATTTATTATTAACTTATTTAAATTTATTTATACTCACATCCTATATATATATATATCACTTTATTTATATAAGTCTGCACAATATATCTTATGCATATATAGATAATCGAATAAGTAACCATGTGATTCCTCAAATCTTTTTTCATTATCTTTATATACATCATATATATATATATATATATATATATACATATATATATGTATACGTATACAAAATATAAATATAATATCATAATCATCATGCCTAGCCGTACAAAACCCAAAAGTGACTAATGTGTAACTGCCAAATCACTACAAAAAGCGAGAAAAATATTAATAACGAAAATAATTTAGACACAAATTATTAGTGAGATTTACGAGAGAGAAAGAGTGCCTAGTTGCTACTAGTATATTTAACAAGATAACACACAGAAGTGAGGTAAACTGAACCTCTACACAATACTATTATTACGAAGTAAGAATTAGGGCAAAGCAACATCAACAACACAGTTTCCTTGCGGCACTCACTGTATCACTTCATACACAAACCAAACCTCGCAGCCAACTCTGCCTTCTAAGAATAAAAAGTTACGAAGATCATTCAATTAGACATCTGCAACAAAATCGCCACTGAGCACGATTCGATGCCATATCGCTAAGGGTTTCTAACCAAGAACTTTGATGCGCACGAGGAACCCATCCTGGCAGACGAGTGGATGCTATACTACCCAAATTGGATGTAAGAGACTGCAATTTTTTCTGTCATTTCAAAATCTGCCCACCTTGTTTCTTACGCCAATTTGGTGCTGGATGAGAGAACAGATATCTACTGGAAATCGAATTGAAGGCATACACCAAAACATGAACGAGCCAACGAAGTTGATGGAGCCTTATTTGTTTTTTTAACGAGGGGCACTTGTTGGCCAATACAAAAATACGTCTATGTATGTCAACATTGGTTAATCATATTTTTAAAATTGTGTTTTCGGTTAATCGTTGTTGGAAACCAACATGTGCTATGCTTCTCAAATAACGATTGTCGAATGCCAGTAAGCGTACAGTAAAACTGCGCGTACAGACGCATTGCAAACACGGTATTTAAAGCAGAGTGAAATACTCGCGTTTTTCCATAAGTGGCGAAGGTTCGATAAAGCTACTCTAGCTTTCACGATTATCAATCTGACCTCGTCCAAAATATTAGTTAAGTTATTGATAGAGCTCCCAAGATATGTAAATCTGTCGACAATGTCTAGATCTTCATTCTGCTGTCTCAGAGTTGGAGTGGTGAGTGATCTTGTAACAGTATCTTACATCGAGAGGGGTGCGAATTTCATACCGAGAGACGGGACAACGTCTGCTAATCTACCCAAGGAGGACTGAGCAGCAACTCGATTTTCGAATAATAGTACGATATCGTCTTCATAGTCAAGATCGACTAATTAATCGCCCGGGATAATTTCTACTCCTGCATTTCTGAATGTGTGGAAGTGTTGTTCATAATAGCATCGATTACAAAATTAAACAAAAAGGCGGAAGTATTTGTGTAGAGCGCTCGTATAATATTAACAAATTTTGTGGGCACACCGCTTTTCAACAATATACGGAAGAAAACATTGCGATCCACTGAGTGAATTGCACAGTTTAAGTCTATAAATACGGTTATTGTCAAACGGTGCCATAAATGTCTCTGTTCAAGAACTCCCCTTAATGGAAAAAATATTATCTGTAAAACCTAGTCCTCAGCGGAATCCGACCTGTTCTTCTCATGTTGGATATTCACGTGAAGCGCTAAGACAAAGTAGGAGCCAAACTTACACCATGATTATTTTAATCAAGGTTGCGGTCTTGGTATAAACACCTGACACATTAATTACTTACGTATGTCAGTATAAACTAAGAATTGTATAGTGTAGAAAAGGCAATTCATCCAGTAGACCGGTTTCGTCCTTATTGGGAACTCATCATGTACTGGCCAGAAATTTTCGATGGTTATCACACAAATTACGATCGCCTTTTTTGAAGATAAGAATGATAGTCGATTCATTCCAATAAAAAATTATTTTTTAACGAGAAAATCTACTTATTTGAATAATGGTTATAGTCTGTTGAGCAATCAAAAACGGATTATGCATAAAGCTGAACAGAGTACATTTTAATCGAAAGCAACAAACTCGTGATTTCGTATAGGCGTTGAAACCAGTTAATGATAAAAAATCAGCCTTATTTGACGAAGGTTAAATGAAACAAATAGTCATATACTAGAGCAATTAATATACCAAAGAAGAAGGAAAACGCGTAGATAGGCAATAGATTATCTCACCTCTACGTCTGATAGCACACTGCAAAGCAATCTCACTAACAGATTTATCACATCTGCAATAAGCGCAACTAGGGAAATCAGGAATTGCACACGTGCAATAGCAAGACTGCCGTTCGCCACTGCAGGCGGCAGTGTTTGCGCTTGTGCTGTAGCAATGCTGTAGACAAAAATCGGCATCAGGACAAGAGGAGTTGTTAGCATCAGTTGGAACAGTCTGATTCGCAGCACCGACTTTGACAGGCGCAACTGATGCGTTTGGCGGGCAACAACAACTTAGGCTGCGCTTAGCTCCGTTTGACGTGTCAACAAACGCTGACGCATTTGCTCTTGTCTGCACCTCATTGATGATCGGAGGTGAACACTTTTCTGTAATTTGTGTTGAACAGCAACAGTGGGTGGTCTGAGCAGGACAACACAAGTTTTCGACCGCGTGCACGCGATGTGCACATCGGGGACAGCAAGCGTGGCATTTATCAACCTCAACGCTTCCATTCTGTTTATCCATAGTTGCATCATGATAAGCAAATAGCGAACAATCTTCACCATGAATATGACTCGGCAATTGATGCATATGATGAGTAGGTAGACGAGGATGATGATTACAATGACATTCCTGGGGCACGGAACAATCGGAAGAACAGTCGCAAAGGAGTGTTGGATTTAAGCGCCGTGATTTGGTACAAACGTGTTGGGAATTAAAGCATAAATGATTGTGATTTGCATGATGATGATGATGACACTGCTGCTGCTCATGATGATTAGAAAGGTTGCCGCGTGACACTGGCCCAGTGTGTTTACAGACAGGCGAGGAAATATACTTGCAGCCTTTGACAGGACCGTCGACGTTTGCATGATTGGCGTTTATAAAGTTATTTCCATCTTGATTTTGTCTAAAAAGCACTGCCGCTTGATCTGCTACCACCTGAAGCCTTTTCAAGCGATCACAATCTACGCGTTTGCAATTTGAATCATTCACATCAGTTGAATAGAAAAAACACGTGTTGTATTGATAGAAGTTGATTTTTTAAATGCACTTTTTTTATATTTAGAAATAGTTTACTACAGAGAATACATCAAAACCGATGCTGACATCGCAAAGAAAAGCAAAACACACCAGTTTCTGTGCTAAAAATATTTAAATATACACAAAATAAATTAGGTCACAAATTATTTAAATGAAATATAGAAAAACACAACAGGAAGCAAAAAAGTAAAAAAACGTTCACAGAAAATGTCGGTTGCACAATTTATTTGCAGCTTTTGCCATATATATATAGGTAATAAAGTTAAACAATAAATGATTGCGCAGATGGTGGTAAAAATTCTTTAAATCAAGATTGTGAGCTTGAAGAAAGCAACAATCTCATTGTATTTAACCAGTCGTCGAACAACATAGCTTTGACTGACGGTAGTTTTGCTGTCGTTCAACTAGTTAAATAAAAGGTGTAGGTATCCTTTACAGTCCCAATATTTTGGAAACCATCGTGTTGATACTCTATACAGGCTCAGTATTTTGAAAAAATGGGTGAGTTAACTGTACCGCCACAGTATCTTGTTAAAATTGTGATGGTACCGTTTCGACTCGGTATTTTGTAACTCATCTTGTTGATATTACGTTCAGACACGGTATCTAGAAACCCCCAGTATTGTTACCATTTCCAGGATCATTATTTCGAAATCCGTTGTGTAGGCATCCTTTATAAGCTGAGCAGATTGAAAGCCATTGTTTAAATTCTTTACTGGCTTGGCGTTTTGAATAAAACTTCGCTATTTCCCAGTATAGGCTCGGTATTACAAAAACCATAGTTGATAAACCTTACAGGCTTTGTGCATCATAAAGCAAAGTGTCGGAACCCTGTACATTTTTGGTTTCTCGAAAGTCATTATTTTCGTATCCATTACAGGCTCGGTATATATTATATTCAATAAGCAGAATGTGAAGTCGCATTTGTGAAGACTTAATAGTAAGTTGATGCTATTAATGCTGGAAAACACATACATATGTTAAATTCTGACCGTCCAACTACTCAACATTGCTGGGAAAACTACATAGTGGACTCATAGATTAGTGACAAGCCATATTGAAGAGATGGCAATTAAGCGCAAAGTTTATGACTTAATGCCGCCCTTTACGTGTCCTCTGATCCTAAATGAGCGTATTCTTTTACATAAGTCGCATTTAACACCTAAATGCGTATATATTAGTAGATAAGAAATAAGAATGTGTTTATAAGTCTGTTTGTAGACTTTACAACTGATCAAAATCCCGCTTATCTCGTTCCTTCCACTGCCAAGGTAGCAGAAGTACGTTGGGATCCATTCTCTCAGGGACAAGCTCAACACAGTACTCACGAAAAAGCACACCTTTTTGAGTTTAGCACGCACGTCAGTCGCTTTATTACCTTTTACTTGCATCAGCATTTATTAATTCACCCTCCGTCTCCCTCTTTCTCTCTGGGTCTCTCTTTCTGTCTCAGAATTATTTTCGCGAATTCTCTCTCACCCTCCGTCTCTCATCACAACCAGGCCATCTAGAAATAGCTTCCGTTTTTGGTATAATTTTCATTGTAATTAGTGAAATTTCAAACTAATCCGAACAATGACCCACCTAACAATATTTTGGCAATCAATAGCAATAGTTAGCTTTGCAACAGCGAAACCTTCGGAGTTAAGCATGCAGAACAGATGGCGCAATGATAAAGAATCCAGGCAAATAAATGGTATTCCGCCTAATGACCAGCTGGCACTGATTTAACGCACTAGGATCGGTAGAATGAGATTCGTCGGTAATATCTGTGTATCCTGTGACGCCTCGAGTTCAGCTTTTCTGAGCAGCTAACACACAGTGTTTAACAACAAGTGGTTGTGGAATAAAGGAAAGCATGTCAGACGCCGAAATTGAGATTTTAGCTGATGTAATATGTATTTAAAAAAATCCTTCACCCCTACACTGAATGTGTCGCCATAATGATATTTTTCCATTCCACCATGGCAAAAAAAGCATTTGCTTAATAACGTGGTAGTGAAAATTTAAAAAAATATATTCAGTATTTATATCCGTGAAATATATTAAGCACAAGTTAATTATATACATACATTGTTATATAAAAATGACAGAGACGAATTCCACTCCAGTTAAGCACCCAGTAGCATCTCCGAGATTACGCTACCATTTTCAATGTTGGCCACGCCATTCAAATGTGATTCGGAAATGCGAGATTAAATAACATCAAAAGTACCGTCCCTATTTACATCGATAGCAAAACTTTCGCCAGGTATATCAAGCATGTCTTTTTCATTTTCTCTTCAAAATGTCAAAATTGATGTATTGCCGTGGGTTTTAAAAAAGATTCAGCGCGATCTGAGCTAGCAGAAAGAGCATATACGGGCAGTGAGACTAAACTGGTCATGATGCACAAAAATTATTGGACATTCACCTGTTTCCAATTCTCTCCCGATTCAAAACATTGGTTTTATTGTGCTCGACAATAAACAATTTATGTTTGTCGCTACACAAGGAGAAGATTATTGAGAAATACTTCTTGTATCTCGCAAAGTTCATTTTATCTATAAAAATGGGAACGGTACCATGAACCAAATTGTGTATCACAGGCCAAGTTATGATGTCTTCCATAAGTTCACGAGTGTAGTCAACAATGAATCTTCTGAAGCCGGACAATAGACAGTCAGTGTTGTCCTTAGCTCACGAGCTGAAGCTTGTTTAACTGAATGGATTCAAATAACGCATAAAGACAACTTCTAAAATCAATGCAAGAAATTTCAATCAACACGGAAAAGCTTCCAACGATGGCAGCACAGATGAGAGCAAGAAAGTCTTCTCCACATAATTTCTTTACTAATTAGAGTAAGATATGCCATATAGTCCGTCTTGTAGGTGAAATGAATGCTCAACTTAGCCGATAATGCGAAGCAGGATTTCATCTATGTGGCACATACACCATAAGTTCAATGCGCAGTGATAATTGTGAGCGGCTGTTGAATAGTTGCGCCGAGAGTATATCATATTTGAGGAGTACAAACTTCAGACGTAGTGCAAGGCCTTGTGCCAAATGTCGTCCTCCAGCCTCCGGACAACGGTAGAAATTAGTTATAGATGACATGGTTGCATCCAGGATTGTCGCTCGTTTAGCAGAACGAATATCGACTCGAACTATGCACTTAACCGTTGAAGATTCCCCCCCCCCATTTTCCGGACAGCTTAAAAGGAATAGACGTCAACTAATTGGCCATAATTGGGTATGCAGAGTTTTAGGTTTCCTCATATTTTGGGTCTTACCTGTGTAAGTATCTCCATTTGCACTGGGTCCTTCCCTTGAAATATCATTCTGAAATGTTGTTTTGTTGCACTGTGCTGTCATTCTAGTTGTGGGTTTGACCATATTTTTCTTGTGCGGGACAATGGATAGCACTCGTAGTTACCAGATATTATAAAACGCCTATATGATATGTCTCCAACAGCCGCTGACTACCAAAGTCAAAACGTCAAGCCAGCACTAGGCGAATATCCTCTAGTTAACGGAAGTCGCGCACACATTCGCCCGCGTAGATGGCGCAATCAGAGCAATCTAAGGAAAATTGAACATTTTATTGCCTTGCAAATCATACGCAACCATGTAACGGCTAAAGGTGAAATAATTAACAACAGAGTGTTCTTCGTACTTGTGGCACGGCATGCACAATGGCCCCAGGAAGAATTACAATTTCACACATAAAATCGACATTTCATTCTTTCAGTAGTCGAACACAGTGAAGGAAGGTAAGCTTAGAAGGTCGAATTGCGCTATCTTTAAAAATATAACAGAGACACACTCTTTGATACTTCCATCCAGATTCCAATTAGTCAAGTTTATAGCCCAAATCAATAATGATAATAATAAAACAGAACGTAGTGAAATATGTAGCCAGGTCCGTGACCGTAGGTACAAATGTCACTAAAAATGCTATGCATGGTTTTGTTTATCGCATAAACCTGCAATTTTAAAAATTAACAGGACGCCCCCTGAAGTGGTGAACCATAACAAGATTGAAGTGGCTGTAACCTTACACTAGCAGCGCCTCAGGCAATTAGGTAGGGCAATAATTGTCTAAACGACGATGGATAAAATATTAATAACATGCATGTATGGTTTCTTAAAAAAACTTTGAATAGCACATCAGAACCTACCACTTTCTTCCGGATGCGGTTCTGGCCGATTAGGATCGCCTGATTGCACGAAATTTTCCACGGCGGAGATTTCACGAGTAAAAACTCTCATATAACGTTGCCTAGCCCACTGCATCTGTTCAGTGCATGTGAAATTAAAGGCATTTCAATATTTGTAGCATAGAATGGCATCATAAATAATACTAAATAGTAGCAACAAAATAAGCTTCTACTACCACTACCACTACTAATACAACAACCAAAACTACTACTACAACTACGACTGCAATTTCTACTGCTACAACTACCATGACTACTACTACTACAGATACTACTACTACTACCACTACCTATACGACTACTACTACTACTACTACTACAACTACGACTACTATTACGACTACTACTACTACGACTATTACTATTACTACTCCTTTTATTTCTACTGCTACGACTACCACGACTACTACTACTATTACTACAACAACTACTACTACGACTACTATTACTAATACTACTATTTCTACTGCTACGACTACCACGACAACTAATAATACTTCTACAACTACTACTACGACTACTACTACTATTTCTACTGCTACGACTACCACTACTACTACAATAACTGCTGCTACTACTACCACCACTACTACTTTTAATACAACAACTACTACCACTAGTATTTCTACTGCTCCGACTACCACGACTACTACTACTACTACAAATCCAACTACTACTACTACTAATATTTCTACTGCTACGACTTGATATGATTGTTTATTTGTACACACATTTATATTCACACCGTTCGTATACTAACATGTTTTGTTTTGTCTTTTAGCATGTATATCTGCATTATATGATGAATAAAGCCTAATATTTTAGGCAACTCTTTCTTCTGACTTGTCTAATCATTCTGCCCGTTTGCTGTGCTTGTTACTGTGATTCAGAACAATTTATTCATCATATAACCCAATCATGGAACGCCTACTCAGACCAGAAAGATTTGATGTTGAACCTAGTGCACCAGATGCAGCAAAACAATGGAATCATTGGTATCGTACATTCTGTGGCCTCCTAAAAGCAGTCGAATCCATGAATCCGGATAAATTAGACACTCTTATTTCCTACGTCTCTCCTAACGTATATGAACACATCGTTGACTGTGATACATATGATCATGCTATCAAAACTCTAATGAATCTCTATGTCAGATCGAAAAATGAAGTCTTTGTTCGTCATATACTCGCGACTACTAAACAAGAAAATGGACAAACATTGGATCAATTTGTTCAGATTCTGAAATCGTTAGCTAGGGAATGCAATTTCAAACCAACTACGGCCGAGGAAAATCGAGACGATGCTCTGCGCGATGCCTTCATTAATGGAATCCAGTCCAATTCAATCAGACAACGTCTCTTAGAACACAACTCACTTAATTTTCAAGCGGCTTTTGATCAAGCACGTGGTCTCGAAATGGCGGAAAAGCAATCATTATCATATCAAAACTGTTTGAATTCTGCACACACTGCAACGGTTCAGCCACTCTGTCCTTCATCAACCTCCGATAAATCTACAGATAATCTTGTTGCTGCTGTTAAACAAAAATGTGACTTTTCTGGGTACGATTATCATTTAAGATGGAAATGTCCGGCCAGAAACGCCTTCTGTAAAAGTTGTGGAAACAAAGGACATTTTCAAAAGGTATGTCGCTCTAAGAATCACCGCCCAGTGGTTTCGACGCTTCATCCTACCATATCTGCAACTGTATTAGCTGCTGCTCCTGATTGTCTAACCAAATGTGTAATAAATCTAGAAGTCAATAACATAAATTGTCATGCTCTCGTTGATACAGGCAGTTCTTGTAGTTATGTTTCAGAAGCCTTCGTTTTGAAAAATAATTGGAAAATTCACTCCTCTCAAGAAACAATAACCATGGCGTCTAGCTCATTTTCGAGTCATACCAAAGGCCATTGTTTTGTGTCGATTCAATACAAATCATGTGTTTATCAAAATATCAAGCTATCTATTCTTTCTGATCTTTGTACTGACGTACTCCTCGGTCATGACTTCCTTGGATTGCATAAAAGTGTAAATATCTCTTTTGGTGGTCATAAATCGTCATTCACCGTCTGTTTACTGAAACCTGCATCTGTTACGTCCCCGCCTCTTTTCCATCATTTAACTGCTAACTGGAGGCCTATTGCTACGAAATCAAGAAGGTACAATCGAATGGATGAAATATTTATCCGGGATGAAATAAACAGATTAGTTTCTGATGGCATTATCGAACCTTCAACATCCCCGTGGAGAGCACAAGTTCTCGTGGTATCGAATGAGAATCACAAGAAACGTATGGTTGTGGACTACAGCCAAACGGTCAACAAATTCACACTCTTAGACGCCTATCCTTTGCCGAAAATAGACCAAATGGCTGAAGCCATTTCAAAATATCATATATTCAGCACTTTGGATCTCAAAAGCGTTTACCACCAGATACCTATCCAAGAACATGAAAAGGTATTTACTGCTTTCGAAGCGTGTGGACGCTTGTTTCAATTCCGTCGCATTCCCTTCAGAGTGACGAAATGGTATCTCAAGTGTTTCCAAAGAACTATGGGATCATATAATCGCACAGGAACATCTCACAGATACATTTGTCTATGTGGACAATGTGACAGTTTGCGGGAGAGATACGCTTGAACACGAAACAAATCTCAACAAATTTCATAATGCCGCTAAAAAAATATGGATTGACCTTAAATGAATCAAAGAGCATTTTCGCAGCTAAAGAAATTACTCTCTTCTTGGTTTTCAAATATCGAATGGAAAAATTAAACCTGATCCTGACCGATTAAAGTTCTTTACAAGATCTCCCACCACCGTCGAATGTGCAATCGCAACAAAGAATTGTGGGATTTTTCGCTTATTATTCGTCGTGGATCTCCAACTTCTCCGATAAAATCTACATCACTCGTTCATAATCGAACTTTTTCCTTTGTCCGTCTCTGTGAAACAAAATTTCGATGATCTTAAAAAAGAATTAGCCGTAGCAACTTTAGCTTCTATTCGTTGTGATATTCCGTTTGTCGTCGAAACTGATGCTTCGGACGTAGCTATTGCTGCCACTTTGAACCAAGATGGAAGACCTGTGGCGTTTTTCTCTCGGACGTTGACGCCATCTGAAAAACATCACTCAGCTGTTGAAAAAGAAGCCTATGCCGTGGTTGAAGCTATTTGAAAATGGAGGCATTTACTTTTGGGTAATCATTTCAAACTTGTCTACTGATCAAAGATCTGTTTCCTTTATTTTTGGCAATCAAAACTCTGAGGAAGAGTGAAGAACGATAAAATTTTGCGCTGGAAAATGGAATTATCACCCTAACAGCTTCGATGTTGTCTATAGACCCGGAAAAAGATAACAAAGCAGCAGATGCACTCAAGTCGATCCCTGTTGTGGTGCGCTTCTAAATGGACTGGGATTTAAAACAAATACATGATTCTCTTTGTCATCCCTGAATTTCTCGAATGCTCCACTTTGTGAAATCTCGTAATTTACTATATATTCTATTGATGAAATTCGAAAATGACCTTGAGTTGTGAAGTGTGCTCTGAAATCAAGCCAAGATTTCCTTCGGCAATTCAAGGCCAATTAATCAAAGCTACCCAACCGTTTGAGCGGTTATCTATCGATTTTAAAGGACCTCCTCTTCATCAACTCGTAATCGTTATCTACTGACGGTCATCGATGAATATTCTCGATTTCCCTTTGCATTTGCTTGTCCTGACCTTAGCAGTCACACCGTCATACTCTTCACCTGTGTCAAATATTCGCAATGTTTGGGATGCCTTCGTACATTCACTCAGACAGAGGTTCTTCCTTCATGTCGACCGAGGTACAAAACTTTCTTCGGGAAAAGGTAGTAGCTTCGAGTAGAACAACTCCTTATAATCCGAAAAGGAAATGGACAGGTAGAAAGAATGAATGGTACCTTATGGAAATCGATCCTTCTCGCTCTCAGATCAAAAAAGGCTTTCAGTTGAAAACTGGGAATGCGTGCTGCTAGACGCATTACATTCAACTCCGTTCATTATTGTGCGTACATCTTACCAACGAAACCCCTCACGAGCGTCTTTTTCAACACAATAGAAGGTCGACTTCTTGGTTCCACACTCCCAACCTGGCTTACTGTTCCTGGCAAAGTTTTACTCAAGAAGAATGCTAGAGTTTCTAAATTTGACCCTCTGTGGAAGAAGTTGAACTAATTCATTGCAATCCTCAATCATGCGCATGTTCGTTTTTCTGATGTGATGAGAAGATACAGTATCTATCCGTCAATTAGGCCCCGAAAGGCCTGACGCACTGGATGAATGAAGCTGGAACTAATATGGGGACTCTCAGTGAAAATGAACCGGTTGTTGCTGATGAACAAGCTCTCCTATAATAATGACGATACAATGCCGATATTGATAATGTTAAGGCAAAATGGTGAATCTACGGATAACTCAAATGCTCGTGACCTATCAGAGAATCTCGAAAACCTTATCAATCAACAACAACGTGTTCATCCTTATATAACTTACGAAGAGGAAAATGTTTAAATACTATGTTTTCTCAATCCTCTTTGAATTGTTACTATAACAGTCTTGTTCCGACTCTGACGCTACGCTACAAATCGCAGTGGAGGAGAATGATATGATTGTTTATTTGTACACACATTTATATTCACACCGTTCGTATACTAACATGTTTTGTTTTGTCTTTTAGCATGTATATCTGCATTATATGATGAATAAAGCCTAATATTTTAGTGCAACTCTTTCTTCTGACTTGTCTAATCATTCTGCCCGTTTGCTGTGCTTGTTACTGTGATTCATAGAACAATTTTTTCATCATATAACCCAATCATGGAGACGGCCCACTCAGACCAGAAAGATTTGACGTTGAACCTAGTGCACCAGATGCAGCAAAACAATGGAATCATTGGCATCGTACATTCTGTGGCCTCCTATAAGCAGTCGAATCCATGAATCCGATAAATTAGACACTCTTATTTTTCCTACGTTCCTCCTAAACGGCATATGAACACATCGTTGACTGTGATACATATGATCATGCTATTAAAACTCTAATGAATATCTAAGTCAGATCGAAAAATGAAGTCCTTGTTCGTCATATACTCGCGACTACTAAAACAAGAACAATTTTTTCATTCATATAACCCAATCATGGAAGGCCTACTCAGACCAGAAAGATTTGATGTTGAACCTAGTGCACCAGATGCAGCAAGGTTGCTTTTTAATCCAACATGAGTGCTCTACTAATAAAGCGAGCAGTTCAGGTATAGTCCTAGTAATGAGTAACATCTATGGTCAAGTTTGGCCACTGAGCAACGCAGAATTCATTCCAAATGTGAGATAACTTTTAAGCTAAATGCGAAACGATAATGTTGAACCACTGTTAGAATGGGACGCGGAATATAGATTATAGCTGAGCAGCACCAACTTTAGACGCCAAATGCGGTTCTCCAGCTAACGGACATCTGTGGACTTGCAAAGGCAATGTAACAACTAGTTGTGGTCACATCGAAAATTGTCGTTTGCTCTGGAACACGTACGACGGCTCGGGCAATGTGCTTATCTGTTGAATATTTGAACACAGATGCCTCGGAAGTCTAAATAAGAAAAAAACCTCAAATGAGGCAAGAAACCGCGAACAGCCATCACTCGAAAAAATATGAAAAATTCCAAAAATCGAAGATAACTAGTTTTGAATTTGAAAATTCGAACTTAAAGTGGACGAATACAAGATCCGCTTTTTACAATGCAGGCATTAAGATCCATCATAGAGTTCGTCATTGGGTACTTGAAAGCAATACCACCTTCCAACAACAGCCGTTTTTCTAAACTTCAAGGGTGCACGTTACTCAGTGCATCCCAATTTTCTATTCGACACTCAGTCGAAAAGTGGTGTCAACCCGATTTATAAATATTAGCCGCGATCTCCACACAAACCCTTCAGTTCGGATTAGAGCCTAAATTGCTCTATCGCACAATTAAACCACAAGTAGAGTTGCCGTCAAAGATATCAGCATTCTCCATTTTTGTTTTATTTTGCAATAAATGCTATTTTGGACTGCACTCTTCTACACGTTCAGGACGCGGGTGCCCAAGACCACCGTGGCAGTAGATTAAACGATCTTGGCCATGCAGACGATATTGTATTATTATTTGACAGTCGAGACTCGGCTCAGGCTACCTTAAATAAATAAGTCGTCCTTCCGTCTTTTAGAATGGCATTCAACCCCTTCAAATGTAAGATAGTTATACAGGGTCAACTACCACTCCCTCAAACTCTGAGACACATGATAACAAACGAAGCGCTCCCTACATAGCGGCCCGTCAACTGTGCGTGTAATAGCGAAGACAATGCAAACGGCGGTATCACCAATCGCCAGCGGCAAAAATTTCCGTGGAGCTCTCGCACGTTAGCACGGTAGATGACGACAACCGTAGGCAGAACCAGGTGAGCCGTCAGGCACAGGCAAGGCTGTCGCTCCGCTTGACCAACTGATGGTCAATACTTTATAAACCAACATCGTCCAGACCATCCACAAGGCGTATCCGGAGTTTGCTATATTAAATAAAATTTCTGATATCAAATGGTTAACGTCGTTAATCAAAATTAGTTACGTGTACGTAATGTCATTAAATAAACAAAGGAATTAAAGATTTAGATCACTTACCTCATGTTCCACACGCCTGCGTTTCATCATAGGAGCCTGGGGATTTAATGTTCTAAAATTAACAAAATCACTACCATCACTGCCGCTGCTATAAGCTTCTTCGTCATAATCAGCAGAATAATCGTCTCCTTCATCCTCATAATCATCCGCGGAGCTGTCTTCTTCGTTGTCAACTGCAGTGTAACATCGCTGTACACTGTGAAATTTATCAGAATACTCAACTTTCCCAAAATTAGAATCATCATTGTATGCACCCGTGTCAGACCGCTTAGTCGACGAAGTCCAATCCATTTGCTCGGCAGATTCCCGTTTCTCTAATCTGCTGTCATCAAAATCCGATTTCGTAACATTCTGGTGCAAAGCAGATCCAGGCCGCACAAACACCTCGCGTTTAGGCCAAGTCTCCCACGTCAATCCCGGGCTATGGGGTGTTCTAGACACGGGAAACAGATTTTGTGTCAATCCACAGCCCCAGCTACAAGAAGGCGCCAATAGACTCTGCTGCTGTGCGCTTACTGCGCCAATCCTACCCCCACAAGTCTCGCAGGATTTAGAAGTGCTGCAGATATTTGTGCTTCCCGAAAAGTGTTCTGCTCGACATGTCCCAGAGTTGCGGCAGCCTCGGAGACGAAAAACTTCGACATCAAGCCGCTGAATAGCCTCACGTGAGGCGAATTCTATTAAGTTCCACGCACTGCAGTCAATGTCCGCGCCAACATTACCCCGTTCGCTCCGATCGGAAGTGATCTCCTGTCTCGCTTTAAGGCATTCGAGTTGGGTTTTTAATGTATTAATGATGGTTGTTGGTGTTGTGTTTATGTAAGCAACAATAAAAAACACTCAAAATGATTAAAATGGTGCCTCTCTGTAGATATGCAATTTACCAATAAAAGCCTAAACTCAATACGAAATAAAATAAAAAGATAAATAATCATATTAGAAGTTATTTGTGGCCTGTAAAAGAGCACTATGAAGCTAATGCCTAATAGGGCTTGGCAATAACACACACCGACAGACATTGAGACAATTATTATAATCAAGGTTGCGGTCTCGATATAAACACCTGACCCATCAATTACTTACATTTTGTCAGTATAAACTACGAATTGTATAGTGTAGAAAAGGCGATTCATCCAGTAGACCGGCTTCGTCCTTATTGGGAACTCATCATGTACTGGCCAGAATTTGCCGCGGACAGGACTCGAACCTGGGCACTACACGATACAATTCTTAGTTTATACTGACAAAATGTAAGTAATTAATGGGTCAGGTGTTTATATCAAGACCGCAACCTTGATTACAATAATTGTTATCACCACCCGCGCAACCAATGTTCGTTTAATTAGACATTGAAACAGTCAAAATAGCAATACATAAGCGGTTAACAACTGATGCTTGTTCCGCATACCCATTCACTTGAAAGTAATGTTTCAGCTGTTAGCGAACACTCTACCATTCCTTTCTAGTAGAAAACAACGTTGAATAACACTCAGATGAACAACTTCGTCCGGGGGAACACACAAGGAATGCATGCAAATATATGTATTTACAAAAATGGATACGTATAACTCGCACACGTTTGAATGCACAAAGGTTATTAGTTGTTAGCTCACCACGAGCACAAGTACAGTGACAATTACAAAACGCAAAGATAACAGAATTGGTACCTTCGGACGCCATCTGTGTTGCATCAAGGCAAGCATTTGCACAACAGGTGGATATTTCACGTTGAGCAGACCGCCGATTCAGTTTGTTCAGCATCAGGCCGACATCCAAGGGTGGCTTATAATAACCGAGCGCTTGTTTCCTAATCTCCATAGCAGCCGTCCAAACACCAACTGCCTGCTGAATGTCTGAGTTCCTGTTGAACAGGGTGGCGCCCAACAACTCGTAGGCGGCAGCTTTTTCCTCCACTTGGAGTGCCGCGGCGGAGCTTACAGTCTGTAAGGCAACATCTGATCGCGTAGAATGACAACCAGCCACGCCAGTTAGACCGGCACTCGTCGTCGAAGCACATTTGCCCATAGCACACGATGAGAATGGTGCACTAGTGCACGAATGACAATGGTGGTGATGATGAGGCTGATACGAATGGCTGACAGATGAGCCGCTACTTCCACCTGTAGCTTCTGGCAGTAAGGGTATTGATGCTGCCACTACAGCCGAATTAGAGCAACTGGCTAGAGTGGATGAAGCTGCAGTGGCAGGTAAATGGTCACAGTTACTCAGATAGTCAACGATCTAAAAAGTTAAATTAAACCTAAGGTTTATATACAAATATATTGAGTAGTAAAGCTACAATCAAAGGAACCCTCTTGGTCTCTTATTATTACTATTGATTAATAATAAGGAGCTGGAAGCCTGGACAAACGAGTATCATTTAAATAGTTACTGAAAATCATGTTTTACACCTCTTGAGAGAAACACCACATCCATTTTATTCATCCGCTACCTGAAAATAACAAAACTAGCGTTAGTCGCACGTACTGCCACGTTCTGACTTTCCATAGTAATTATGCGAGTAAGACGACAAATTGATTAGCCCGGAGCCAGACCTCAACGCATAAATAACGGAAATAGTAAACCTGCACAACTTTTACATGACAGGAAATATCGATTTCGAAATTCTAATGCTGTTATGAACACTAAATATTTGCATTGTTCATAATTGAGCAAACATCGCTTCCACAAGACCACACAAAACTACAGCCGATATAAAAACAGCATCTGGAACGCTATAAGGAAAAGCCTTAAGCCGGCCTCAGTTGTTCTTGTGAATCACATGCCATAAGTTTCAAATCCTTGCCACGACAATTTTGCCAACTCATTCATGATTGCCCAAAAGAGACGAAACCGATCCTGTTGATGATTTGAATATGCTATCTGATGCTACTTTAAGCTTAAACCGTAAAAATATATAATCAAATCTTACAATTATTTTGTGATTCAACATCTATACATATGCATTTTTTTATTGAAAAAAAATCATGTATGGAAGTATACGTTAGGTAGTTCTAACGCAGTTAAACATTGGCCAATTTATTTTCGCTAGAACTCAACTTGACTGTAAAATCTGGTACATTATAGTCATTTGTTGAAAGTAAGAGGGTTAACGTTGCTGGTAAATGCGCCTACCAACACACACACACACACAAACACGCACATGCACAAACAATTACCAGTTTGTATTCAAAATGTGTACGAGCCTCTTTTGTTTATTTAGTTGAGAACGAAGAATGCCGCATACAACAACCTCAACTATGCGTAATCATTTATCATATTTAGCATTGAAGAACACTTGGAAGCCTAATACATACTTGCATATATATTAACTCTTCGCAACAAACAGTATTTAACTGTTATATATTGAATTGAATGATGTCACGATTACCGCGAAATGTGATAACTGATATCGATCAAAGCCAGGGTGTATGGATTTATTGGAGTAACAGGTGTTCAGAAATAGTTGAAATTCTCAATTTCGGTGTACTAAAGCATACATTGATATCCATCATGTTGGTACCATGTACCGACTTGGAAACCATAGTGTTAGTACCATGTACCTTTTCGGTACAATAATGTTGGTATCGGTTACTAACACAATATAATACAGTTAAATACTGTTTTTTTGCGAAGAACTAATATATATGCAAGTATGTATTAGGTTATGCGAACCTAGTAACAAATTAGTTCAGTTGTGACCAGAAGGATAAACCAAAGGCAGCATGAACGGAAAGTATAACCTCATTCACATTCGTTTCGTGCTTACTGGCGACTCATCAGTAGGAGCCGGTATTACGCCCTTTAACCACTATATATTTGGTAGAAGAATGTGGAATAATAGACGGTACAATCTCCTAGACGAATGTGTAAACCTGTAATAGTGAAGCTAACATAATCTGAAGTCAACGACAAGACGACTTCAATGCTAACTCACACTATATAATATATATACTGAGTCTGTAAAGGATACTAACACTATGGCTATTGTGTTAGTAACTGATACCTTTTTTGAAATCGATGAGTTGGTATCGATTTACTGGAGTAACAGGTATTCAGAAATAGTTGTAATTCTCAATTTCGGTGTACTTTAGCATACTTTGATATCCATAATGTTAGTACCATGTACCGACTTGGAAACCATAGTGTTAGTAACATGCACCTTTTCGGTACTATAGTGTTGTTATCGGTTACTAACACAATAGTCATAGTGTTGGTATCCTTTACAGGCTCGGTATATATATATTATATAGTGTGAGTTAGCGTTGAAGTCGAATTATCGAGACAATACTATGTTAGCTACTCTACTGCAGGTTTACACATTCGTCTAGGAGATTTTACCGTCCTATTATCCCACATTCTGCACCCAAATATATAGTTGTTAAAGGGCGTAATACCGGCACCTACTGATGAGTCGCCAGTACACACGAAACGAATGTGCATGAGATTATACTTTCCGTTCATGCTGTCTTTGGTTTATCCTTCTGGTCACAACTGAACTAATTTGTTACTAGGTTCGCAACACCTAAAACATACTTGCATATATATTAGTTCTCCGCAACAAACAGTATTTAATTTGGAAACCTGCCTTATTTGGGATGTGCCTTTTATAAGAAATGTGTTCAGCTATTGCGGAAACGTTCATCTCTATGCCAGCTGTGCTAGTCAAATATTTTCTCGAAACCGCATCATCAGTAATTGGCTATTCCGGCCTGCATAACGTAGTGAGCAGCTATAGCATTTGTATAAATAAACAATGTTGGACTGTACAATTACAGGGAGCTTATTATTTTCATTTAAATGGCACAGACGCTTTTTAGTAAAAGCAAGTATTAGGTAACCGAGACGTTATTAAATTCTCAATTATTCGAGTAAATTTGTCGGATGGTGAGTCCCCTGTAGTAATGTTATTACCGTACTGTTCGTGTCTGTTTTTCGGTATATTTTATATTTTAGACTGTAGTCTTCCTGTTTCAATAACGGTACATCAAGTAAAGACTGCGGATTTTCGCAGTTTCAGCTAAACGGAATGGAATGTTTTGCGGTGGTAAAATCTTTAAGCACTCCATGATTCGACATCTTCATTGATGTAGATGATGTCAAAATAACTCAGGCACGTATGGCAGTGCGGTCATCGATAATAACCAAAAATGCTCCATAAATACAAGTCGTCTAAACATTCTCCTCACTATGTGATTTAAAGATGTTCAATGCATATTCGATAGTCAATATTTGACGTTATTCGATGGGGGGCGATGAGCTTAACGTTAGGAAGTCTACTAGCTGATGTCTACATTTTCTATCTGGTAACATAAAAAGTATAACCGCTTTATCCAAAATACTGCCATACATATCTGAGGTATGTTGATGACACCTTCATAATTATAAATGAAGATGTCGAAACATATTGCATGCTTAAATATGTTAACAACGTGGAACATTACCTTCAATTTAGTCTCGTGTGAATAAATCTTCAGTCCAATACAGTCTTTTCTAGATGTATTTCTATTGAGGCAAGAAGATGACAGCCTAAAAAGGAAAATAATTGCAAACAGCCATGGGCAGGACAAGACAGTTATTTGGCGTCATATCATTGTTGTAGCAATTAACGAGTACGCACCAGTCCAGCATCAGCACATAATGGTTATTAAGCAGTTTCATAGCTGGGTTCGAACTTTGCCCTGCAGAACAAGTCAAGCCTCGTGAGGAGGGATTTTTTCTTTTCTCTTTTCTTTAGAGAGCAAACTGATATGAAGCTTCAAATTATTTCGCTGACAGAATGTAAGTTAATTCAAAAGTAAATACGCAATTTAACTGACTAGCACTAAACCAACGAGAGCACGCAATCCGTAAACGAACGAGGTGTGAACTGAATCCATGACATTAGCGTAATGCATTTTGCTATGAAGCACCTCTGACCTGCTCGCTAACTGCGGTTGCAGTCGCTATTCCACTGCCATGACTACCTACGACTGCTATATAACTTTCATTTTACCAACTCTGTCACTAAATCAGCTTACCGTCAATCACGTCGATCTTTTTGTTGCTGAGCATCCAGGCAAACGACATTTTTAATCGAATTATCAAGAACTTCGAACAGCAATTGGCACATCCTGTGCATCTACCCAGAAGATCACAAGCTCATGGAAAGGGCACACACACAGCACGTGCCTAGAAGGACTTTTGGGCATCCGCTTCTTCTCTTCGCGTATTCTAATTCGTTTCGGCATTAGCCGTTGAATATTTCCCTGGCCCTATTAGAGGCCACCAAAAGAACTACTTACCCTGTTGACTTATTAATAACGTTGGACGTCACTCCAACTGAATCAGTATACTTCCACACATGAATTATGTCTCAATTAAAATTACAAACACATAATAATGGCTGTACTAAAATTTTACATGATATATATATATATATATATATATATATATATATATATATATATATATTTAAACGTATGTCATTCCAATTTGGCGGAAAATTTGGAATGGATAATTTTAGTGTGTTCAATTTCACTTAATGAATCATACAATTGAAATATGATATTCTATGCGAATTGCGAACTCACCTTTTTAAAGCCAGAATTAGCACCGGACATAATTGGCGATTGGCCGTAGTCATCAGGACGCAAGATGGCTCTGTGCTCTAACAAAAGTTGTAGACTTTTTAAGTTGCCACTTTCAGCGCAATCATGCAGCGCTGTGTTTCCTTTTATTTTGAGTAAAGAAGAAAACCCAGCATAAAAAACACGTGCAAGTAAAGAAAAGAATTTTATCTTCTATACTTGACACTTATATTAGTAAAACATAAGCCGTGTTTCACTCATAAAACATTCCACCGTGGAGCTAAACAGCATCGCAGTGAAGTAATAAAAGGTGTTCAATTTGAACACTTTAAATCAAGTTTGCGAGCTTGAAGTAAACACCAATCCCATTGTATTTAACCAGTCGTCGTACAACATAGCAAAATTACCACCAGTCGCAACGAACTAACGCGTTTCGACTTTCCATGATTATCATCAGAGTACGACGGCAAACTGACTAGCGAGGTTAAACCGCATTGCATATACATGGAAATCAAATTTAGATATGCGGCACTCACCTCTAGTAGTCTTGCATACATTTTACGTGACTAGAAATGTCGGCTTCAAAATTTCGATACAATCAGGAACATTAGCTGTTTGTAGCCTCGCCACGCACATTTATATAGACAGTACAATTAATCAATACTTGATTTCGCTGGTGGTGGTAACAATTCTTTGAATCAAGTTTGTGCGCTCGAAGTAAACACAAATCCTATTGCATTTAACCAGTCGTCGAACAACATAACAAAACTACCGCCATCCGCAACACACTGTATTTATGTTTAAAAGAAATCCAAAACTATCGAATGAAATGTGTATGCGATGCACAATCAGAACCAGAATCTACAGGAACATCGTAATTGCTTTTCTTACATTATGCACAGTTGAGCTATGTTCACGGGGACAAATTCGATACACAAGATTTCTAAGGAGATTTGAAGATGCCAAATCTTAAAGCATAGATTACGGTTCCAGGTTTCGTCTTGTCTATAAATCGAAACGTGTTATCTACGCATGCAATGTTCTACTGTTTGCTTAAACTCACGGTATAATTTATTTAAATGATGTGTTGAAATGTGCAGCGCCGTCCTTCTTGTTTGGAATTTCGCCGCCATTTTGCTTATGCGGGACAATTGATAGCACTCGCAGGTCGATAAAATCTTAAATCCTCTACAATTCCAGGCGCACCGATTTTTGGCCTTGATTGATGGGTTGTCACTTATCTCTTCATTTTGAAGCCCTTCATCAGTTGCTTGTCTGAAAATAACGATGGAAACAGATTTTCCGAATTTTCTGGACTTCCTTTTCAGTCCCGTCTTCAGGGCTAACACCATAATCATAGGAAAAACCAACTTGTGGCAAATATGGTATCCTCATTCAAGACAGATCTATTTATAAACTTTAAATCATGATGCCAGTGAATTCAAACATTTCGGTACGCAATTCGGAAATCAGGTAAAAAAAGATCTATTTATGCTTTTTAAGTTTTTTTCATGGTCTGCCCTGGTAATTTATAAAATGAAGACACCAAGGTTAGGCGTGTATATCGATTCTTATGATTTGCTTATAGTTCTGCAATAAATGTCACATTAGTTAAGAATCAGCACACTCATATATATATATATATATATATATATATATATATATATATATTGTTATTTGTGTTTTCCTAATTATAAGATATATATATATATATATATATATATATAGGTTGTGTCTTGGGGAGGGGTGACAGGGAAAAATTTTAAAATAAATTTGAGTATATAAGGAAAAAGACCGGATATTATGGCAGACAATAAAAATATTTTAGGAATTAAATAAATATAAACAAATCTGTCTTGAATGAGGATACCACATTTGCCATCAATATTGTTTTTTCCTGTGAGTATGGTGTCAACTCTGAAGATGGGACTGGAAATGAAGTCCCGATATTTCGGGGAAAATTCTGAAAATCTGGTTCCAACGTCATTTTCAGACAAGCAGCTGATGGAGGGCTTCAAATGAATGGACAAGTGAGAACCCATCAATCAAGGCCAAAAATCGGTGCGCCTGGAAAGGAAAAGGATTCAAGAATTTACCGACCTGCGCCACCCTTTTGCGCAATACGCGCAATTTCCAATTATATATACAATATACTCTTTAAGTTAAACTTTTCTGTAGGTGGCGTCTACTTCGCATTACTATCGATCCAAAGATTTAACCAATCCCGATCTATCATTTTCCAATATAACAGTGCGCTCCCTGCCGCAAAATATATTATAATTATCTATTTATATATAAATATATCAACATATGTGCAGATGCTCGAGCCCTGAACACTGCGGTGCTAAATCGAATTTGACGAGCTACTTTCCCAGATAAAACAGCTCTACTTGATTTAATGCCTTTGCTACCTCGTACAACGCTTAGTTTATATTGACTATATATATATATATAATTGTTATCATTTATATAACAGTTAGATACTGTTTATGACTGAGAGCTAATATAAATGCAATTATACATTAGGTGTTGCGCACCTAGTAAAAAATGAGTTCAATTATGACCAGAAGAATAATCCAAAGACAGCATGAGCCGAAAGTATAATTTTGTGCACATTCGGTTTATGCTTACTGGCGATCCATAGGTAGGAACCGGTATTAAGTTCTTTACCCACTATATATTTGGGTGAGGAATGTAGAAGATTGTGCCGTCCTATAAACAAACATATATATATATATATACAACCTGACTTTTTCATAGGCACTTTTACATTTTCCAAAAATGAATTTAACTCGTTTTTCTATTGCTGCAGCTAAGAATATGCGTGCACATATAGTTAAACAAGATTAAAGTTATTATTTATTTCAAGTTGACGATCTTGATGTAAACAACAACCCCGTTATACACACACATTTGTCAGAATAAGCTAAACATTATATCCTGTTTAAAAGATTATTTATACAGCAGCGCGCTTTCGTCCTTATTGGAAACTCATCACGTACCGTCCAGAATTGGCCTCGTACAGAGCTCGAACCGTCAGCTTCGGAAACTGGTGCTCTAACCACTGAGCCACTCTGCTGCAAACTACACAATTTTCAGTTATATGCTAACTAAAGTTTCTTGATTAACCTTCCCTTTAGGTGGGCCTACGTGGCACCTCTGAATATGTAAAGTTCCAACTAACCATCTCTTATTTGTCATTATCGAAGAGACACCACACTACCCCTGGAAGTGATATATAATTAAACAAACATTGGTTGCGCGGGCGGTGAAAACAATTATTTATACTGTTTGCGATCCTGATACGAAAACCAGTCCCATTATATGCCTACATTTGTCCGTATAAACTAAGTATTTTATAATGTAGAAGATGCAATTCATCCGGTAGACCGGTTTCCTTCTTATTGGGAACTCATCACGTACTGTCTAGACGAAACCGGTCTACTGGATGAATTGCATTTTCTACATTACACTGAAAGACGGATGTATATAATGCGACTGATATTTACATCAAGATCGCAACTTTGACATAAATAATCGTTATCACTGCCCGCGCAAGCAATGATCTTTTAATTATAAAAAGATTAACGTTCACTTTAGGTAAATCAATCAATTTAATCTAAAATAATTCTTCTTGCCTTAACACGCCAAAAACTAGTTACGCTTTATATTCGATAGCACTCGAACTATATTAACGAATTCATATCACGAACGATGTCATGATAACCGCAAAAGTGAAAACTGATATCGAGCAATGCCAGAGTGTATTGATTTGTTAGAGTAATAGGTGTTCAAAAGTAGTTGTAATTGTCAAGTTTGGTGAAATTTAGCATATCTTTAAATCCACTGTGGTGGTATCATGTGTCGACTCGGCAAATATATTGTTTTTATCATTTACAGGCAGGGTATAATATATATATATATATATATATATATATATATATATATATAGAGAGAGAGAGAGAGAGAGTTGGCTTTGAAGTCGCATTGTCGAAGACTTTATATGAAGTTAGTTCCACTACTGCAGGTTTACACATTCGTATAGGAGATTGAACCGTCTAATTGTTCCACATACAATAATGAAATATAGAGTGGATATAGGGCGTAAGGGCGGCTCATATTGATGAGTTGCCAGTATACACGCACATGAGATTCACCTTCCGTTTATGCTGACTTTTATATAATTAAACGTACATATGTTGCGCGGGCGGCAATAAAAATTACTATAATCAAGGTTGCGATCTTGATATGAACACCTGACTCATTTAGTACACACATTTGTCAGTATAGACTAAAAATGCTGACTTTGGTTTATCCATCTGGTACTATATGAATTAATTTTTTACTTAGTGTGCAACACCTATATAATTATGAGTAACAAACAGTATTTACAAGGCAACATTAACCTTGCCGATATTTAAGCAATGCAAACGTTCCTTCCATGAAAGAGCTGTAACGCGTTTTCTCTGGATCTCGTTCATAGTGGCCATTCTAAACCGTAGAAGCGTGCACATTTTCCAAGAAAGAAGAGGGAAAGGCGCCGAGTGACGCTATTTCTATATTGCCTGGACGAGCTAATGCATTCTTGCGAACAGAATACTATAGCAGCATTTTTTCTCTCAGGAGCAAACCGATGAGAACTGTTTTACTAGGACATTTGGCTAGAGACATATTTAATGCAATCAGTGACAGATAGTTACAAGTATGTATCTTTGTACTCACCCTTTGCACTACGACGATTAACACGTGCACCTTCTTGAACTAGCAGCTCCACTATACGATGATAGCCACGGTAACAGCTTATCATCAAGCACGTGTGACCATGCCTATTGGGCACTTCTATATCAGCTCCATGCTGTAGCAAGTACCGGGCAACCTGCCATCAGTCAAAAATAGAAAAATAAAATAAAATAAACTATTAAAGCGGTTAAACACTCACTGATTGCGTCAGTGGTGAAAAAAATCTACATATCAAGTATGCGAGTTTGAGATAAACACCAATCACATTGTATCTAGTTAGTCGCAAAACACATGAAAATTACCCTCAGTCACAATTTCTGGTACGTTTAGGCCTCCTTTATTTTTCATCAGAGCACGACGGCAAACTGACTAGCGATGATCATACCGCAACAAATATAGAAGGAAAGCAATATTAGATACGCGGCTGTCATCTCTGGTAGTCTCGCATACATTGCACATGAATGGAAATTTCGATTGCCCAGTTTCACTGCAGTCAGAAAGATGAGCTATATGCAACTTTCGCCACATGTGACAACATAACTTATATAGAAATTTCGGTTTGATTCGCGTAAGTTTCCCATCGTGCACCGATAATGGTGATGGAAAGTCGAAGCGCGTCAATTCGTATGACTCACAGTAGTTTTGTTGTTGTACGATTGGTTAGGTACAAAAGAATTAGTGTTTATCCTAAGCTAAAAAAATTATATCAAAGTATAAAAGCATCTAACAATAGCAAATTGATGTTATCTAACAGAAGACATGTCATACACACCGGAAACTTTTGGCAGTAACAATCTGCTTATACTGTTAATACGTGATGAAAACATTACACAAGTTTCATCTGATGCGGTAGCCACCTATGTAGATAATAGGAAAATCCAATTTGGTTAAATACGTTCAAATATACAGAATAATGGGTGTAATAGCTTTTACGTACCATTTAAAGCAAAAGCAATTTTCCCGATTTATAGGACTCCAATTGGCAAAGCCTCCAGCATACTTCAATGCAACCTAGGAAATTAGTCTTATGGGAAACAGATAGTTTCCACTTTCCACATAATGATAAGTGCTGATTTGTGCCTCCGAAGCACACTGTGCTAACCATACATTATTAAAAATAATTTGATTGACACTCGTGGGGGGGGAAGCCGACTTTCTTGGCGTCACGGATCGCCACTCCCTAGGCTAACATAATTTGAGGCACGTCGTCTAATGTAGACGCCATTGTAGAATAACAGTTTCGACGATAAGCTATTTGAATGTATTTTTTGTAAACCAATCACACTATATATACAATTTTCATTATAAACAAAGCATCACATAACCTCATACCTCAAGCGAGCAAACCAGACTTCAAAAAATTGTTATCACAGCCCGCACAATCAATGATAATTTAACTATAAACGTGTTCAATTTGATAACAATTCCTCATATATTCTGGTGCTTGTTCTATAATGACACATTTTTGGTTGCTGTTTAGAACTATAGGCCTAACCAGATGTCCTATAGGCTTCACCTAAATTAAAGGCTAAACAAAAGGCACTAGTTAGTATACGACCGAACATAGTGTAACATGAGGCAGGTTGGCTCAGATGTCAGTCATTGGCACCGAAGCAGAGATGCTCAGGTTCGAGCCCTGTCCGCGGAAGATTATGGACAGCACGTGACTAGTTACCAATAAGGATGAAACCGGTCTACTAGATGAATTGCCTTTAATGCATTATACGATGCTCAACTTAAACTATGCATAACGGGATTGATGCTTATATCAATTACGCAAATTTGATTCATATATTTTTGTCATCGCTAGCACAATCAATGACAATATAACGATAGTAGTAATCTGGTTGGCACTAACTAGATACAGCCATTCTACGTAACGCGAAGTTCCGAATTCAGAACACTTGCGCAGCTAACGCTGATTACTAAATAGGTATTAACGGAATTTGCATATATATGGCCATATATATATATTTCTAGAAAAAGTTTATTAAATTATGAAGAATACGTTTCTGCGTATAAGTTAGTTAATACATTTCGTGACCAATCTAATATATAAATAATTTTCTTCAATTATAACCTTCGTTGGTTTCCATTATGAATTAGTCTGATTTTGATTTGTGTTTATTTGCGGTAATCGTGACATAGAATTTCGGTTAACTTAAAGTTGAGTTTTAAGTGTGTGTGTGTGTGTACATAGTTAAAAATGATTCAAACACACATGCATAGATGTACGGCGATCTACATCTTTTTCACAGTAGGTTTCAGGGGGATCTTATTTATAGGATAGAATTAACGAGGAATTACCACTCAAATCTGTTTTCCAAAAGACTCATAAATATTTTCGCCAATTCACCATTCTTGGTTAGACGACACGGGGTGATTAAGTAGCCTACATCGTAAATTCTAAAATTCGGCCAAGATTTGACTGACCTATCACACCTGTAGATTAAACCATCCACAGAAGTTGTTTCGGTGGTCGGCGAGCATTAACCAATGCGATCAATGTTCCAAAACAATTGTCAATATGAACGGTCAGTTTGCTTGCAGCCCGATGAAGCCATTTTGTGAGCCCGGTCAAAGGGTTGATCACGTTTGTCTGGCTACAGGAATGTATTTTATCTTGGCGATTCGTAGCCAGTGGAATATAATAAAATGTTGTCGAAACTTACGAATGTTTAGGCCGGGTGCTTTTACCTTGACCTAAAAGGCTTCGTATATGTTTTATAGTTTTCTCGACTGCTTCATGTACTTTTCTTAAGACTATGCCCTGAAATTGCAGATATTCCAGGCGATGTCGAGCCTTCTTTTGATCACGTTCTGGGGGTAAATGTTGATGCATTCTGTTGATTAACTAAGTTTTTCACTCCCAGTAAACTTTAGGCCGTGAACAAATGAAACTCTTTAATCTATTAAGTATTTGAAGGCAGCTGAAAATTGGTCTTCGGAATTCAGCCTTTTGATTAACCTTGTGATGAAAGAGATGTTTGTTTTAACAGTATACGCATTTCAATTAAATGGATGCGCAGTTACTGAGGCTGCCTCTAAATGATAATTTAAGAACAAAATCCCTGGCGTGGGCAGATGACGGTTTTAGAAAGCGCTCCGGGTATTGTGTATTAGTAAACAATTTATCACATAGCTTCGCTCCCACTTGATCTTATGATTATAGCAGATCTCACCGACACGGATTATTAGGTTTCTCTTTGGTAAACTGCTGCTGTAGTGAATGTATTGGCAGGTTAATGTTGACGTTCTATGAACCAAGAATGTCTAATTGTCACTGTTTAGTGAGTAAGCTGGATTTTTAAAGAGATAATTGTCGTTCTCCATCCCGACAGTGAATTCCATGTATGAATCGTAATTAGTAGCTTGTTCTAGTATTTATACTGAGGCCACTTTTCACAGGATGAGCAAAAGTAGATAATCTACATATTTTCTGAGGAGCATGCAAATGTCACTTATATTATTAAAAAAATATTGGTTACGCGAACAGTGATAAAAATTATTATAATCAAGGTTGCAGTCTTGATATAAGCACCTGACCCATTCATTATTTACAAATGTCAGTATAAACTAAGATTTGTATATTGTAAAAAAATGTAGTTCATCAAGTAGACCGGTTTCGTCCTTATTGGGATCTCATCACGTACTGGCCAGAATTTGCCGCGGACAGGGCTCGAACCTGGGCACATCTGCTTCGGAATATGTTGCTCTAACCACTGAGCCAACCTGCCGTACATTATACTACACACAATTTCCCGTTATATGCTAACTAACGTAACTTGGTTAGCGTCAACCTGCTAGTCGCTAACGAATTTGTCAACCTAGGATCCCTTGTGATATCAGACGGATCCGCCTCACTGCACCAGCGATTAGCAAATTATGCACACCGTACTGATATCAACAATCTATTTTACTGAGTATCAAGTCCAAGTTTGTCAAGTCCTGTACATGTCTGTCCGAAATCGAGCCGTAAGCCTAAAAACAATTACAATCGGTTTTGCTCAGTTTGGTTTAAGTAATTGGCAGCTTGTTGTCAAGAAGCATTAATGAAGAAAAAATTACGATCCAGCTAATTCAACACGAGTCTACGATTTAAAATCACCATTGAACCTTTTTATGGAACGCTGAGTCCACTGGTTCTGACATCGTTTGGGAAGGTCACTTATACTCGCTGGGCTACCAAGGCGATTGTAGTCACATTTGAAATGAATATCCGTGCGTTTCCCTAATTCACTAGAAAAGAAGCAACTATTTCAGTCAAGAGGAATATAATACGACATTCTAAATTTGTGGTATAATAAAAGCTATAAATAAAAGATATGTAAAGTTCCCCAATATTTCCAAAACTTCCGGTAAAACTACACGAAAAAGGCGACCGAAAGTTATTCACTACAAATCAACCAATCAATTAGACAAGTAAGCGCAAGCAGCTGTGTGAGTTCGCCACATAGCCGCCAATGTGTAGCAAGCACAATATTGCTGCGAAACATTCATTTTATATACTAAAAAAACGGAGATCAAAGTCCCCACGTCATGGGGCTCAAAAAGGCCGAATCTATTAATCTGAACCAACCAAGCTTCTGTAATTACTCACTTAAGAGTAAATGAAGGCAAATTGGATGAACCAGTCAGCCCCGGAGATGCATGGTTGATAAATTCAGCTGATACTAAAAAATACAATATTAAGTTCAGGTCGTCAAGTTACATAATGTAAAAAAGAAAGTGGCTTTGCGACTTACCTCCTAAAGACACACACCAACATATATATATATATATATATATATATATATATATATATATAGAGAGAGATAGACCAAAAAGTATCAGAAAAACTAGACAACAAATGAAAAACAACATATAATCTTTTAGAGCTACCAACTGTGAAATATTATATTTGCACATTTCAAAAACAAAAAGCAGCCGCCTCACATCTTCGTGACCATCAAAACAGGCTGCTCTCAGTGCAGTTGAATTTGTTATGGTAGTGCGATTTACATCAGCGCCTACAGTCTCAACGAGATATTTTACCAGATCAAGATGACCCGCAGCGGCAGCACACCACAATGGTTGTACACCCTCGACTGGTTCTTCGTCAAAAATAACCGTGCCTACCTAGGACACAAATGTGAAAAAGCAAAACGCGTGTAGAGAACATACAATCGTTAGCACTCTACAGTAGGAACGGAGTTTAAAGGGGAAAAACTATTATTAACAATTGTCAAAAAGCACATCCACACGAAATGATACGATACATCTTCAGTCTTCAGACTACCGTGCCTTTTAAATAACGTTGCACACCTTGTAGTTAAAAGTTAATGAGATGAATGTTAGCTGAACAATAGCAATTCCAATAGTCGAGAATAATAATAGAACAATTACGTGCATTCACTTAAATCTTGCTCTTTTAGGCTTAATGGCCAAAGGACAATCAAGAACACTCAGTGTGTGAGACTTGGTATGCTGTTTCCACATGGTCGTTATCGCAGACCACAATACGTCAACATGTGAAAGCTGACGATTCTATGTCGCATAAGTCTGGAAAAAGTTCACGGTTCCGAATTGTTCAAGAACACTTGGTCGACCATTTCTCATTGTAAAATACGCACACACCCATAGACATTTTCTTCATTAAGTCGAACAAAATCTTACAAGGTAATAAATTACCACATAATGTCGACAGAGTGAAGCGGAATTTTGTGTACGGCGATAATTAGTAGCACGCATCAAGAAGAGGAAAACCAACAGGGTATTTAGGTCAACTACACCTTTTTTTCGTGGGTGGTAGATTTTCTCTACCAGTTCCGCAATGATCCGATTGATCCCCATCTTCAAGTACGCAACGAGTTCAGTCTTTGTGGAGGCTGAGTGCTAATTCATGAATAGACATTAATGAAGTTATTATTATAAATTAAATGTGATTATTTTGCTTTTATTTTATTTGGTTACCAAATTAAGTTTCACTTTGTAAACGTAACTTTTAAAATCTAAAACCAATTATTAATATTTTGTATTATGACAAATGAAGAATTTTCAATCTGAACAATCTTTATTTATTACCTGATCTGCGTTTTGACTAACAAAGGCTGAATTCCAGTTGTTTTGATTCTTCAAGATATTTCGATAACCTTGGGCGGCCATCGAAATATCGTGAAACAAAACAACTAGAGTTCAGTCTGTGTTAGTCAAAACGCAGATCATGTAATAATTAAAGATTGTTCAGATTGAAAATTCTTCATTTGTCATAATAAAATACATTGGGTCCAAAATATTAATAATTTGATTTAGATTTGAAAACTTTCGTTCACAAAGTGAAACTTAATTTTGTAACCAAATAAAATAAAGGCAAAATACGCACATTTAATTTATAACAATGACTTCATTAATTTCTATTCATGAATGATTGATTCTAGGAAGACACGTTACTCACGAATTTAATCAAAACGAAATTACAAAAGTAATATTACGCTGTGGAGATCATGAACTCAAACAAATGACCAAATAAGCTCACAAGTTTCAACAGTAAGCATTCCCGCTATTCTTTTGTAATGCAAGCTATAATAAAATTCATATCGCCCCATCGAAGTGAAAAGGAAAAAATAAATGTTATCAGTAAGACAAACCGTTTCTTTCTCATTTTCTACAAGTGAGTCTATATATTGAAGTGCAAAACAAACAGAAAATTTAGACTTAAACGAAGAGAGAGAGAGCGCGCGTAAAATAAGAGAACAACAGACAATGTCCATATTTCAGATCAAATTCCGAATCGGTGCTCGAACACACTATTGTTGCTTGCATAAATCACGCTGCAATTTTTATATCCACAGAGATTCGTACGTTGTTAAGTCATTTCAATTATTAAATTTAATACTTGCCTTATAATTGACGTCTAGAGAACACATGTGCGAGGTTTTAATGATATGTTGTGCAATTGGGGACGTGTAGTTATCATTTGATTTCGCACAAGCATTTAAGTTGCAATGTTTTTTTCATTTGAGTGATTAACAGCCTGGTCGTTCGGCAAAACAAATCGAATGGGGAATACACGGTACAATTGCGCAGTATATCTTTGAAACCTCGTAGCCATAGAAATTCCGGCGGGCTCAAGCTAGTCAACCCGGGATTGGTAGCATCAATCTTGCCGGACCATAAAGGGACACAGCCATCATCCCGTTTCATGTGAAGCCTCGAGTTTGGACTAACTACACTAACTTTTTTTGTTAAATGAGTGACGGAATGAGAGCAAGCGTTCCAGACGTGAAGGGCAAGTTTCGGCTGCTGAAGGAAACTTTGTCCACCGGCATCTTGGCAGATAGTGCTCATCAGCCTTAGTTGGCAGACTATCTAGGAGAAGGAAAACTCCGAATACAAACCATCACTAGGAATGGGCGACCTAGTGTTCTTTTATAGCCCACATAAAACCATTAAAAGTACAACTTACAATAATTACGTACTGCATCGGCCGTCGCGCAGTATACAAAGGGTCGCCTTATTTGCTGAACCGCGCAGGGTGGATAAGCGAAAACGGGCTACTGCAGGCAACTCTATCTCCGATTCTGCCTCCTTTCCTTCCGCTTCCTCTTCTCAATCTAACAACAATGTTCTTTTAGATACTATAAATATGGTTGGTTTAGATCATAACACTGAGCCCAATATCAGGTTGCCAAATATCAAAAATGGTTCTAGTAGACCATCATTCATTAAACCAAGGTTAGGTTTTAACGTAGGCGCATTTAATGTGCGAACATTAAAACAACTTGGACAGCAAGAATCTCTCGCTCCTACGTTGGATAAATTAGAAATCGACATATGTTGCGTATCTGAAACCAGAACACAGGAACCTAAGTTCATTACAGAACTGGTTGCACCATCCTTATCTACGCGTTATTGGCTTTGAACATCTGGTTCGAAAGAGTTCTCTCAAGCCGATAAATGGGGCGTTGGTATTGCCCTTAGCGCGCGCTGAGGCTTGCCCAATTGAATGGATCCCTTTAAATAGTCGATTGTTTGCGGCACGTTTAAATACATCTGCTAAAATCAAAGCAAAAAATCGTTATCATCGATGCCTCTTCGTTGTATCTGCATATGCTCCTACCGATTGCAGCATAGAAGAAAGAAAGGACGCTTTTTACTACGAATCAAGCTCCTGACTAAGTAAAGCACGAAGTTCGGATATAGTCCTGGTTATGGGTGACATGAATGCTCAAGTTAGGCGCTTAAGTAACACAGAATTTCATTTAGGTGGAAGATACACACTAAACTCGACTCACAACGATAAGAGTGAACGGCTTTTGGATAGCTACGCTGAACATAGACTATATTTAAGTAGTACAAACTTCAGACGTTGTGCTACATGGCGTCCTCCAGCACCCGGACAACGGTGGACTCAAATAGATCATGTAGCAATTAGTTATAAATGGCGTGGGTGCATCCAGAATTGTCGTTCTTTTTGGAACACTTCTGTCGATTCAGACCATGCACTTATCCGTTGTAGAAATGCACTAAAATTTTCCGGGAAAATAATTACAAATAAGCCCCAAATTGATGTAAGCAAACTCGAACAACCGTCCTTCAAACAAATTATGAAACTTTTCTTAAGGCTAATCTAACTGGTCTGGATGGCGAAAATCCGAATATACTTTGGTCCAATATAAGTTACACTATGCACAATGCAGGTACTACTGTATGTGGCATTGCAGGCCCCCGTAGAAATAATGACAAGCTCTCGGTGAAACCTATGGAGATACTCGAAATAAGGCGCCAAATTCCACCTGGCTCGACTCATAAAAATACCCGTCGCGATATGACCTCAACTTAAGCGCAGTCAAAATCATCATCATCATGTCCAACCACACAAAAATCAAGTGACTAATGTTTTACTGCCATATAACCATAAGGAGTGCAAAAAAGTATATGTGAATTTAGACAAATTATTAGTGAGATTTACGAGAGAGGAGTACCTTGCTACTATGAGTAAATTTATCAGGATAACTCACACAAATGAGGCAAACTAAACCTCTCCACAACACCATTATGGCCAAGTTAGCATTCGGGCAAGGCGACATCAGCAATACAGCTTCCTTGCGGATTTCACTGTATCACGTCATAAACAAACCGAACCTCGCAGCTAACTTTGCCCTACTAAGAAAAGAAAGTTACGAAGATGATTCTACTATACATCTGCAACAAGATCGCCACTGAGCTCGATTCGCTGCCATATCGCTAAGGGTTTCTAACCAAGAACTGTGATGTGCACGAGGACCCCATCCCGGCAGACGAGTGGATCCTATACTACCCAATTTGGATGTAAGTGACTTTAATTGTTTCTGCCATGTCAAAATCTGCCCACCTTGTTTCTTACGCCAATTTGGTGCTGGATGAGAGAACAGAGCTCTATTGGGCAATCGAAATGAGGGCATACGCAAAACGTGACCGAGCCAACGAAGTTGATGGAGCCTTATTTGTTTTTCTAACGACGAGCACTTATTGTCAGATCCAAAAATACGTCTACGGATGTCAACGTTAGTTATTCGTTGTTGGTAACCAACATGTGCTATACTTCTCAAACAACGATGATCGAATGCCTGTAAGCGTCTCAGATCATCAACTCTAAGAGGCCAAGTTTCACTAGCGTATAGTAAGACTGCGCGTACAGATGCATTGTAAACACGACCTTTAAGGCAAAGTGAAATATTCGCGTTTCTCCATAAATGACGAAGGTTCGAGAAAGCTACTCCAGCTTTCGAGATCCGTATTCTCACCTCCTCGGACATATTGCCTACGTTATTGATAGAGCTTCCAAGATATGTAAACCTGTCGACTATGTCAAGATCTCCATTCTGCAGTCGCAACGTTGGAGTGAGTGGTGGGTGATCCTGTAACAGTATCTTACATTTAGAGGGTGCGAATTTCATACCGAAAGACGGAACGTCTGTTAATCTATTCAAGGTGGCCTGGGCAGCATGCTGATTGTCGAATAACAGTACGATATCGTCCGCATAGTCAAGATCGACTAGTTTATCTTCCGGAAGAACTTCAACTCCAGCGTCCTGAATGTGTGGGAGTGTTGTTCATAATAGCATCGATTGCAAAATTAAACAAAAATGGGGAAAGTGGACAACGTTGACGAACACCAGTGCTGGTTGTAAAGTTATGCGTTAATTCGTTGTGGACAAGAAAGGCTGAAGAAATGGAAGTAGCTTTCGCGTCAGGTAATAGTCGCTGTTTGTTCCAACTTATCCGCGCAACAGGTCCGTGAAAATTAAAAGTTAGTGAAACTATAAATGATAGTAACAACGATTTAATAACCAATTTCAGGAGCGTTGACTAAACTTCGCACTATATGGAATGAGGAAACCATACTACTTGATTGGAATGAGTCGACCATCATTCCAATTTTCAAAAAAGGCAATCGTAATTCGTGCGATAACTATCGTTGTGTAAGTTTGACTCGGGTCGTATCAAGGTTATTTGATTCGATTACCCTACGTCATCTTAGCGCTTCACGTGAATCACAAACAAGAGAAGAACAGGCCGGATTCCGCGCAGGACGCGGTTGTATAGATAATATTTTTACGTTAAGGCAAGTTCTCGAACAGAGACATTTATATCACATAACTTTTCTTGGAATTTTCATTGATTAAATTGTCGAAGTTTACTGTTGACTATTAAAAAAAATCACATTTCGAATAGACGTTTATGAATTTGCGACACACTTGCTTTGTGCTAGTGTTCAAGTCTGTTTTCCTTAATTTTTATCTTTAACTGAAAACTTTGATAATAAAATTTTGAATTGCCCACAAGTAAATATTTTTATCTTTTTTGTCAATGAGGATCTCAAATTCGTCACAGGTAAATTAATTTGATTCTCTATCTCAAGATGAGTATTCAAACTGTTTTAATAAACAGTATGTAATGAATGTTAATTTGATAAAATGGATGCAGAAAAGTTGACCGAATAACTTAGGAAAGTTAGCCTGAGGGAGGGAGTTGAAAGGAATGAGGAATTAAGTTCTAAATTAGGTGATCATTCAGGTAATACAAATACCCATTTTCATTTTAATTTCATTCGCACTTCTAGATGTCCACTATCGCGAAATAATGATATACTACTACTATCGCCTTTTGGACTTTGTGCCAAATAACATTATTATTATTAGAAATAAAATATATTACTAAATTTGTCTCACCAATTCTACGTCAGCATCACATTTTTCAATTAGAAATTTAGCTATAGCAATGTGACCTAATGTAACTAAAAAATAAAAACAAGTATACCATTTCGACAAACAGCATTAAGGCATGTTTGTCCATCAATAAATAGTTTATTTACAATAGAACTGCGTTGGGAAGAGGATAAATGAAGAAAAAAGTCCATAACTTTTTGCTCGTCGCCATTTGTGCAGGCGGTTAAAAGTCTTCGAGCTAGTGTGCGCTCCAGTGACATCACTGACATAATAACTAAATGATTGGTCGGCTAGTATCAATAAAACATCAATAAATGGATGATGCGACATACACTACAAAATCTGTTTTGACTTCAATGAAAACAAAAAGAACTACGAAAGAAGGAAAACAAAAAATAATTATATTTTTTCACTTTATTAAATTCAGAAAAAAATAATTTATAATGTATAAAAGTGAAGGACATGTCTTCATAAAATAAAGCTTATCCAAGTTATATGGAAAAATGTGCATTTGCACATTTTAATTAGAGTAAATCATTCCATAAAATATAAAAAAATACTTTTTCTGTAGAAAACACGCTATAACGCCTATTCTATAGTTTTTAAAACATAACCAGATCTAAAGGATAGACAGTATTGTTAAAAGCCTTTAAGACAGCCAGGAAAAACATTAACCAGACAGCACTGAGCCTTAATTGTTGTTTGAAAAGGGCAGCAACTGGAGGGGCCGTGCTCGTGTATTTCATTAATTCTTTAATTTTGAACCAAGATCGGGTTTCATTTTGTTTTTTTAATTTTTAGACGTTCTAGATTTATCGTCTGATCTGAACTCTAGGAATCACTTGGAATTTACTTACATATTTTACTTGGAATTTACTTACATATTTTAAGGGCTAACTATTATCTCATCAAAATTTTAGAAATACGTATTCATTTTTTCTCTTTTTCTCTATCACACTCCTTCATAATGAACCAGACTTTTTCGCCAGCCTCCACTACCCCTTTAACCCAGAAGCTACTTTCCAATCTCGCAGTCCTCCATCAATTGATGACAGATTTCAAGGGATTGCTCGGAGCATAATCTGGTAACCTCTCTTTCTCCACGTTGCAGCCACATTTGTTGCGCCAAGCTGATGATTTATTAAACGGTGTTGCGCGGGTGGTTGCTTTGCGAAATCACAGTGAACGCAACTTCTTCCTCTGTTATCCGTACTCCCCAATCTCTAAGGATGACCTGGTTTCGGATCTAATCAGACATTTTGGAGACAACTTCCATCATTCTAAACAGGTCTCTTTGCGCAAAGGTCGTGCTTTTGTGGTCTCTTCCAACAAAAGACTGTCTAACTATGAACTCAATCAACTGAAATCTCGATCACACTTAATATCGACAGGCAAAGTGTAACGACACAAATTAATGGCCGACATATTGCGTAAAATAAATTCAATTTTATTTACGTTGCACCAATGAGAAAAAAGCGAAAGTTGCCGTTTAACCAATAATGTGCAAGTAGCCGAAGATTCCAGGTTCAGATCCTGGCGCGGTCGCCAATTTTGTAAACGCCCCGGCTTCAAGTTAATGCCGTACGACGTTACAAACTCGGTTAAGGTGCTCTGAATAGAGATTTGTTACTGATAAGGGGCTCTTAAGAGGGCCTGGTCGCGCGTTCTCCTGAATTATTCAGAGTGTGAAGATGTCCTGGAGCCTTGGATGGACTCTGGTTGTTGTTGCTCCCATTGTAGAGTTGTAATCAAGATGTGGATAACGTCGTTCAGGTTCTGCAATTAATTGGCTCGTCTCGCTGGTTATACCGCAACAAGATGTGTCACGGATGGTGAAACTATCAAATCACCAGCGTAGGTATTGACAGCCGACAGAACGCACACGCGTAACGCAAAGCAGAATGCAATTGCGACAACTAACTTGCATGGTGAATTGCCGTGCTTAAACACCATGCCATGTCTACTTGCACACTATTGGTTAAACGGCAAGTTTCGCTTTTTTCTCATTGGCTCAACGTAAATAAAATTGAATTTAATTTACGCAATAGGTCGGCCATTAATTTGTGTCGCTACAAAAGTCAAATTAAAGCGAGATAACACTTTACTACAGAGGACTGCAGAAGAAGCTCGGATATCCCTGCCAGACACTGTCCTTTCTCCTGAAACCAGACATGCCTATCCTGGCTGGAGCAACCCAAAGAAAGACCGTCATTTTACGGAGATATCCTCGGTGATGCTACTTTCCTTGGACCTATCATGCTGTGGAGGTTAATAAATTAATTGGATTTCAACTAAATCCTCATATAAAAATAAATAAATCTTATTTTTTGACATTTAATGTCATCGCTGGTTTCATAAAACAATATTGTGTTTTTAAAAAAAGATTGGAATTTTTTTGGAAGTTTAGTTTTTATGTATTGTCGAAGTTTTTGACTTGTCTCGGAGATTGATTATAAATGAGTTGGAGTAGAGATTTTGATTTACGTGGTACGCTTTGCTGCGTGGATCTGACGTGATTCTCTTTGTCAATATAGTATTGAATTATAAAGTAACAGTTTTCTTAATACATATTATTGGGCAGGATCTCGAATTTGCTTCAGCTAATTGATGTGGATATTTGTTTTCAAGGTCACCAACGTATCGTTCTGTCATCTGTGGATATCTAACAGTAAAATACTGTTTGTTGCGGAGAACTATTATATATGCAAATATGTATTAGGTGTTGCGAAACTAGTAACAAATTAGTTCAGTTATGACCAGAAGGATAAACCAAAGACAGCATGAACGGAAAGTATAATCTCATGCACATTCGTTTCGTGCTTACTGGTGACTCATCAGTAGGAGCCGGTATTACGCCCTTCACCCACTATATATTTTGGTCAAGAATGTGGGATCCTCTATGCGGAAAGATGTGATGTAGATGATCGCTTTTGTTACAATTCTATGGAGAGCAATGTTCAGCTCACCATGTACAGACCAGACAACCATTCTGAATAGGTCGAATATGCAAAATTTAATTTTAAATTAAAAAGAACGACCGACCCTAAAGAATGATTTTCCTCAGCCTAGTGGGGTTTGCCTGAGCCTGTTAGAACGAATCTATTTAGACTCAGGAAATTTGTTACGGAGAAGGAAACTTTAAATGCATTTGTGCTTCTGGTTGAAGAACTTCATGGACGATATTAACCCGAGAGGATAGAACGGATGACAGATATATTACGTCAGGAAAAGAAGGAAAATCAAATCCAATCTGAATTTTAGGACAGACTTCTTTCAAAATCTATCGGGCTTAATATTTCTAAAGACGTTATTAGCAGTATTTTTTGTAGCAGAATTGCCTAATGTATTAAAAGACACTTAGGATGTTTATGATACATTGGAACTAGAGTGACTTGAGTAGCTGAAAGGGTTGGACAAAGTGTATCATCAGAAGGAACCTAAGTTGTATGCAGTAAAGTCAAATTTACGCCTTGAGCAGCAACTCAGGTAACTCACAGAGAGACTTCTGACCGTAGAGAATGAATTAAGTACCCTCAGAAGTGATGTGTGTTGGATGAAACCCAAGAGGGAAAGTTCCAACAGAGGTAGGGTGAATTTGGTCGCTGATATAAAGAATATCATCATTGGGATGGATTTTTCCTCCGTTTCAATCTCACTTTAGATCCCAAATCCAGGAGTATTGCACATCGCACTGGGATAATGAAATATACTGAGACTGGAGCCTCAGTAATAAGTTCAGTGAGACTACATAGACCCGTAGTCGCCGATGATTTGGCGGATATCATCGACCAACATCTGACCGTGTTTCTACCTTTAAAGGCTAAGTGGAAGGAGCTCAAGACAGGCATAATACATCAAATCGAGTTGGTGACACTATTACCCTGTTCATTGAAGACTCAACCGTTGGCACAACATAAAAAACACGTTTTTATTGAGGAATATAAGTGACCAAAGGAAGAAGAAATTTGTAGGCTTTCAAATTCCAACTTTGCATCTCCAATACTAGTAGTTCCAAAACCTGAACCGGATCAACATTGGGTTTCTGATAATTATGGTCTATTGAATTCTGTTCAAAAAGGTGATTTGAATCCTCTACCGAACCGTGAGTACTTTGCTCAGGGATATATTGGGGTATGATATTTATTCTAAGTTAGATCTGCAGAAAGCGTACTATCAAGTACATATGAATGCCGATTCTATAACAGTGTGAGTTCCTGGAGATGAATCGCATGGATTCTTATGAAAGCTTTTTGTCTGAATAATGTAAATCATACGTTCCGGCGTTTGACGGAGGCGTTTCTTCAAGACTGTTCAATTGCAGGAGTGTATATAGAAGATATTATTATATGTAGTCAGTCAAGGGAGGAATATCCGGAGCATTTGGATGTCGTGTTGTGTAAGCTGGAACATTAATTGGTGGTATTCAATCGAGAAAAGAGCAGTATTGGTTGCTCTACTGTTAAATTTCTTGGACACTCCATTTCCAAGGATGGAATTGAGCACTTCGAAAGCAATGTCCATGTAATCAAAGATGTGCCACAACCTAGAACTGTACGTCAACAGCGAAGTGTTTGCGAATGATTAGTTATTATCGTCTTATATCATGTTTAACGGGAATTTTATGGTCGTTTTCTCGACATTTAGTTCGCAAATGGAGCACGGTCAATAGGTTTTGCCCTATAAACGACAAGAAAAAATTTCAGAGGGCCAAAGAGCAGCTAAGCCAAATTACCACATTAGCAGGTTTGGTTCCACTATGTCGTTTAAGCTGATCACGGATGCTTCCGATGGAGCAGTAGGAGCAGTTCTGCACCAGACAGATAATGGTATATTAAAGCCGATAGGATTCTATAGTAGGAAACTCGAAGATTTTGAAAAGCGATATGACACGCTTGCGAAGGAGTTACTAGCTGTTTATTCTGCAGCGTTGCATTATGAGCACTATCCGGATGGGCATCAGCTCGAGATATTTACTGATCATGAGGCGTTGATAAGTATCCTTGGGAACAAAAATGGGCTTAAGTTTTCCCGGTGGGCGATTTCACAATTAAACCAACACGTAGAATTTGATTTTACGATTACTCATATCTCTAGAAAGTGAATGTTTAGGCTAACACTCTCAATAGATCAAACATATCAGATGAAGATATGATTTGCTTCGAATCACTTGTATGCTCTGTTGCATCTTATAGATATTTTCCCAGCAATTAATGGAGGCATAAGTTTTTGATCCTTGTGTTGGAAAAGAAGTCCGCTTATACATGAAAGAAGGTTGGAGATAAGCGTTTACTTTCTGATATCTCCAGGAGCCATCCCCGACCCTATGTACCGTAACAATTAAAGTATAATGTAATTAAAAAGCATCATGAATTTGGCAATACTTCCATTAAGGCAATTATCAGGACGATCAATGATAGATATGTATTGCCTAAGATATCCATTGTAATAAGAGCTTGGGTAAGGATGTGTGCCCGGTGTCAATCTTAAAAAGTTTAGCATCAAATTAAACCGAATTTAAAACGATTGGTATATCAGCGGGTTTTTTCATGCATGTACATATTGATATAGTGGAAATGCCCGGAATTTCTGGCCAGAGGTATTTAATTACTATGCTTAATCGTAATAGTCGTCAGTTAGAAGTTTCACTCTTGAGGGATATGACATCGCACGAAATCTTACTTATTTTCTAACCTAAAAGTGTGTCACGATATGGTTTACCGGTAAGACTAACTAGAGATCGTGGTAATCAGTTTATTACGAAATATTTATCAGCTCGTTGTATGCTGTTAAGATAAAAGTAAGGCACACATGTGCATATAACCCCAGAGCTAATGGGATGGTTGAGAGACTTCACAGGTAGCTGAAGGCTGCATTACCCTTCTTTGGATAAATGGTTTTCCCATGGTTTTGCTGGCAACGCAAAATAGATACACAGCGCAGTTAGAAACATCCATAGCAGAACTGGGTTATAGAGAGCCATTGAGATTACCTGGAGATCTTCTGGTAGAAGCTCTGAGTTGTTTCGATTGGGCCTCTAGTTCAGTAGATTGGTTTATTGGAGCATTGAGAGATAACGTAAGTTGTTTAGCTCGAACCAAGACTATAAGTTCAAGGTCTAAATGCTATGTATCTTCAGATTTAAAGCTGGCATCTCATGTATACATAACTAACGAGAACAGACAAAATTTTCTGACTCCGTTCTATAAGGGGCCATTCAAAGTCAATCATATGACTGATAAAAATGCATTTATAGAAGTAAATGGCATAGTAGAGTGTGTAGCACTGGATCGCTGCATTCCACAGTTTACATGGACGGAGGAGGAGACTGAGAAACGATATCCATCGAAGTATCAAGAAGCTGAGGAGATATGACTCGAAAATGTGTGAAAAAGAGAAGAGCCAGATAAATGTGAAAAAGAAGTGAAGATTAAAACCAAGACAACTGTGGAAAGAGATCAACGTAATATGAAAGTGAAACCTAGCGAAGTACCAGCACTACATGTTGAAACTCGTTCTGGAAGAGTCGTCAAGAAACCGAAGAATGAAGACTTCGTGATGTATGAGTAAACATCTTAAACATGAGGGTGTATGTGGAGGTCAATTAATTTGTTGGAGATTAATTAACTCCTCATATAAAAATAAATCAAATTTTATTTTTAGACATTTGATGTTATCGCTGGTTTCATAAAAATTTTTAGTTTTAAAAAAAAGTTGGAATTTTCCTTTGTGTAGATTTTTGAAGATTTTGGCATGTCTTTGATGATTTACATAACAGAGTCTTCTTGAGATTTTGAGTTGCGTGGTACGCTTTGCTGCGTGGTTCTGGCTTGAGACACTTTGCTAATAAAGTATTGAAGTTCACAACGAAATTATTATTCTTAATTTACTTTTCGGGAAGGATCTCAAATTTGCTTCAGGTAATTGACGTGGATATTTGTTTTTAAGGTCACCACCGTATCGTTCTGTCATCTGTGGATATCAGCGTATTTGGGTGAGCACACTTATTATTATAATATATATTGCAGACCCCCAAACCTCACAACAATCGACAACACTTTGGGGCTTAACTAATGTCCACTTTCTTCACTCAACACTCAAATCAATACATCGCTGTGGGCGACCTTAACCTTCCTCTGGCCAACTGATATAATATAACTTCAAAAAATCACCCGTTAATTTGGCACATTTCGGACAACCTTCTAAGTCAATTTGTGCATTTCCCTACCTGAGGGAACCACCAGGTTGATTGTATCCTCTCCAAAAATAACGTGACCAATGTTCAATCTCGGGATATCTTCCCTAATCTCGACCACTGCCAGCTATCTTTCCTTAAATCTCTTCTATCCTCTATCTCAAGAGAGAGCATTCAACCATTTAGGAGATTTATTGACTGGGAAAAGTTTAGCCAACTCTGTGATGCTGTTAATTGGAGAGATCTAATTCTCCCAGACAACCTCTCTTCATGTTTTACCGATGTCAATAACGTCTATCTTCCCACTTTACTTCTGCCAACTCTATTCACCACATTCGCGTGACGAACAAGTTGAGCACCTTGTTTAAAGCACGCGACAACCTTGCATGAAACTCTAGATTACGCATATCATCACTTGTTCACGCTCTCGCACTCCAATGTATCGATGAGCTCATTAAACAGGTAATCAACAAAGATGCGCTCAACATCAAAAGACGCTTCCGAACAGCATCCAATTCCCGAATAAAGTTTGCAGTCATCAAAAACCAATTGCTACAAAAGTCAAAAACCTCATACATAAACTTCTCTCTGTCGGACGTCTCCAGCTTTGCGTACGGCTGTCTAAATTATCTCGTAGACTCTTTTTCATTCCCACTCCGCCTGCTGAAATGCTTGATAACGGAGACGCTGAGAACCTACGCTGGTTCAACATTTCGCCGGTCTCCGTCGTTCAAGCAATCAAAGACAAAATCTAAACACCAATTTGATCAATACGGTGTCTCTGACAGCATGATTGCCTTTCGTGGTTGAAAACATTTCTCTCTGGTTGCTGATGTTATCAACCGATGCCTCGAAACTACCAATCTTCCCCCGGAATGCCTTAATTCAACAATATCTCCTATCCCAAAAATGACACATCGTCAATCTACTCATTCAAAGATCTCCGCTCAATAACAACCGACCCTGATGTCACTATAATCTTCAACAGGGTCTTATAAAACTTTCATTAAGTCTCAAGATAACTTCTATCTCCTCGATGATCAATGTGGCTTTCTGAACGGCAGTTTCACTTCCATCAACTTAATCAGTGTCCTTAATCACTGCTACTCCTCTATTTCTATAGGTCATGAATGCACTTTCCTCTTCCTAGATATATTTAAGGCTTTTGACTCATTGTCGTTTTCGGAAATTGAACCTGCCATATTAAGCAGTAGTATTTTCGGTAGCGTCCTCAATCTTATCAGTTTATATATCCGAAACCGTTACACAACAGCAAAAGTAGGAAATAGTCACTCGAGGTCAGCCCTTATCCGATCTGGAGTTCCCCAGGGTTCCGCACTTGATCCTATGCGTTTCAACCTAACACTCGCATAGGTGCAGGTTGAGGAAAACCTATTCAAGCTGTTCAAATATGCAGATGATATAATAACATTCAGTAACCCAACAGCATCCAACCCTTTCTCACATATTATCATGCAGCTTTTATCCTCGCTACACTCACAGCTTAGCAAAATCGGTCTTAAACTAAACCCCGATAAGACTCGTTTGATGAAAATTAGATCTGACCCATTCTGTTTTCCCCCGATTGCAAAATGTCCACTTGATATTGAAATAATTGACTCGGCCAAGCACCTTGGTATCTATTTTTTTAAATCACTAAACTTCTCTCAACATCTTAAATAAACTACATCTAAACTCTTCAAGTGGGCCCGTTTGATCTGCTTCAAGGTCTACGTCCTACCCCTCATATCATACGCTAACAAATTTTACTGCCCTCTCACTCCAGCCTCCTCTTACGCCATCAAACAGATTTCATCAATATTTTTAAAATTTTGTCGGAGTGCTAGCTTCATAGTAATTTAATGCTGCGTTTTGCGTGCAGTAGTAGCTTGGTAACGGACAAGCCAAAGATCCGATTGATCACAATAATTTGTTTTGTCTTTGATCGGGTTGAGTTTTTGTTCGTCCCAATGGAAATGCGGTTCTATCACATCTTTGAAAAAAGAAGATTTCTTCCATATTTCTAAAGCGGATCTTTCCTTACAGCCAGAATTATCGGAAATGCCTACTTCTGGCTTACCTTCTACCGCTATGGTTTACCCGACACTTATGGATCATTTCTTTTATCCATAAGATCACAACTCGTCTATCACTGTCGAACTCCGCTCACCCAAGTCACCACTACGCTACGCGCTATAGCAACTCTTCAATCCAATCTGACCACACTCCCAATATATTTAACAAAATCTATCTCTTTTCTAACGCCGCAAGTGTATTCAACGCTCTTCCGCCGAAAATAAAGCTCCTATCCCAGCATGAGTTTAAAAAAGCGGCTCACAATCACTTCTTTAACAAATTCCTATGCGAGACGTCTGATTGAAAGCGCAACTGGTTCCTTCTTAATCCATAACTCTTCTTTTTTGCCCCTAGACTATTAGCTAGTTTTGGAGCGTGAAGTTTCTTCTGGCTGAGCTTCCAATTTCAACAATTCGACTTTGATTCTAAACTTCAAATCTGGACATCCCGATAATATTCCTATTATAATTTTTATTCCACCGCATCCAAATATAAAATACTTTTCCGCAATTTGCTCTACTAAATCTCTTATTTCGTTCCAGCAAACGATCGGAATCTCTAAAAGTCTGCTGCAGAATCTGACGGTACACATCGGACGCCGGTTCCTCCTTGCTTTCCATCAGTCGTAACCTCGCTCAACGGAAGTCAGTGAAGCCTGCACGCGACACTAACATTCTGACTCTCCACAAGCTTCAATTTAGTCGACATTATCTTAGTCATTACTACCCTACATAAACACGAAATCCACGACAAAGAACTCCGTTGGTCGAATTCTGCAGTTGGTCCTCCCTCGCCTTCCAATTTTGACATCAATATGCTTGTCCGACACAAGCAAATCCCGCATTGATACTTGAACTCTTCATGATTTTAGTCTAGTCGATCCTACCTAGTAAAATAAAATCTCTTTTTCATCGGAACAAACTATCACAAAGATGATGAAAGCGAATCTATTTCACAACTCCTTTCTTCCATAAGGTTAAATACATTGCTAGTCACAATTTAATTCAATTCTACATACCCTACTTTTGATTTGTACCTCACCATTTCAATTGCTAGGCATGTTGTCCTATGTTGCCAAATAAATGTATTATTATTATTATTATTATTATTATTATTATTATTATACATAGTACATGTTACATTATAGTTGTTAACATACATAAGATGTGGTTGTCTACACGTCTACATACGAACCTTAAACGAACATTGGTTGCGCGGACTGGTGGATAACAATTAATGATAATCAAGGTTGCGAGTCTTGATATAAACAACTGTGCCATTAATGTACATGCATATGTCGAGTATAAACTAAGAATTGTATAGTGTAGAAAAGGCAATTCATCCAGTAGACCAGTTTCGTCCTTATTAGGAACTCATCAATACTGGCCAGAATTCTGCCGCGGACGTCGCCCGGGTTCGTATCCTGTCCGCGGCAAATTCTGGCTCAGTAGCAGTGATGAGTTCCCAATAAGGACGAGAACCGGTCTACTGGATGAATTGCCTTTTCTACACTATACAATTCTTAGTTTATACTGACATATGTAAGTAATTAATGGGTCAGGTGTTTATATCAAGACCGCAACCTTGATTACATAGAACCTTGTTATTCGTGTCCTGTTCGTGCGTTAGGGATTTTATGAGCAGCTGCAGGTGAAACAGTACATTAGAAGAAGCAAGATGTTTCAATTTCAGTATTGAAAGTGCTTGATGGGTCTTGCTGATGACCTGTAACATCGCCAAAAATGTGGCAACCGTTTAAAGATGATTGATAAGTTAAAACAACAATGGCTTAGATATACAACAAAAAGAGCTTGGTGTGACTTAAAACAAACTGTTTTATTGAAACAGGGTGGGAAAAATTGACAATAGATCAACAAAAGTTGGTGACAGTGATTGCAGGTATCAGACAGGTCAGAGTGCGTTACGATGGAAATGCATTGCGCTTATATAGTTGCAGGTCGTACGGCCATTCTCATTGGTTCATTATTAGTCAATAAAATGAATTATTTTATTCGAAGAAATAACAAGATTTCGGCGATAAAATTTGACACGTTACAATTAAGTACAGATTTATTTTTATCCAAATGAACATGTTAGCAATATAAGGATTACTGGCTTTAAATATAACTGCATAGTTTTATTTGAAAGTGTCAAATTAAATCGCCTAATTCCTGAAAATCTGAGCGTGAACCTATCCGTGAATTTGAGGAAATATTTGGGTAATTCAATATGTTGTAACACGCGGCTCCGTGTTACAACCCAACGGTGTTCAATTTTGACAAATATAGTGCTCTTTAAGGTCAAATAATCCAACTCTGTTTTTACACAATATTTCTCTTAACTGTGATTTTAGAAACAATCTCTGTTAGTTTCAAGCAGTTTTAATTGAGATTTCTTGAACTGCAATTTTAATTGTAATTAATAGGGTTTTGTTTAATAAATAAAAGACACCCGCGCGCAATACGCAGGTAACATGCTGCGGATTTATATGTCTCGTGTTCAAACATTGGATTTACTTAGTTTACTCGCCTTAACCATTTTTTATACAACTTCTTACAGTTTAGTTATGATTCCACTAATCATGAAATCAGGTTTTTCTCAATCTTTTATCAGAAACTCTATAGTTCAATGGATTTTTGTATTTTATCATTCAAAACCTAGCAAACAGTGGAATTATTACTTGTGGTGTTTTTTATGACGGTGTTTGTACGATTTCTATCCATCTTTTATCAGTGACAATATTTATTGTGTTTCTTCTCAGAAACTATCAGTGACTTTAAATTAAATTGCTAATCAGTCTGGATTCATATCATCGTACTTTTTCAATTATTTACATGTATTCATCACGATTCAGACGTTTGTGTTCCTGATAATTACATGTGTATAATACATACAATTGTGTTGATAATATATCATTTTGTTGCCATCTAGAGCAGGGTCCGTTTTGTTTAACTGTGAATTGATTCATGCTTACCTACACCACTTGCAATAAACGTATGAAAATGAATGAGTTTTCTTACTTCACCATTCGGAAAATGTCAGGGACTGATCAAAGAACGGTTGGAGATAACGACCACCATGAAAATGTATGAAATCATTACTAAATGAACAGCTGCCCCGAAAAGGCTATCACTATAACTACAAAACATCCTACATAAATGGTGCCACGTTTCGTCGAACTCACAGCCAAAAATGAATTAATCAGCATCTAGCTTTCGAGAACTTCAAGCATTTTTGATGAATTCCACAAAAGAAAGTAAATCCTAAGACACAAATCACAACAAAACACCCTCTCGAGATCAAAATGCACGGAGACAGCCGCAAGATGACGGGTGAGGACGATGTAACACTGCCATCTATTCTCGACAACACCTCACACACATAAGACGACGTACAGCTCAGGAAATGCAGGAAGCCGGTGGTGAGCCCAGCAACAGGCCGCACCAACACAGGGACACAGTACAATATATGCCAATTCGATCCAGAATACCTTGACCAGTGGGTCGACTATGTTAGTTTATTGGCCAAGGTGTCCAATATAACAGACGTGGGTTCAATATTTTAGAGGGCTTGGGAGACAATCCCAATGTGTTTCAGACGCGGACTTAAAGACATCCTGCATCAATACACTGAGGGAACATGTGCGCAGCCATGGCAGAGCCTGCAACGCGCCGTCAAGCGGCACCTGACACCAGATCGAGAAGACAGGCTTACAGAAATGATGAGCCAGATGCCCTAGGTAGCCGCATGCCTTCTGAGCTGTTTAAGGAGATGGAACCGAAAGCCTTTGAATTCAACCTGCCCAAGGAAATCTTAATGCGACTATTCATGCAGAAACTCCCTCCGGCACTCCAAGAAATGGCCACGTTCCTGCGCGAATCCTTCGAAGTGCAAGACGACCTTCTGTCGGCACGTCTAGACAAGTGGTGGAAGAAACACCACTACAGCTCACCTGCCTCAGAGAAAGGTTACAATGTAATGAATTGTGGAAACGTAAACTTGATATAAAGAACTTAGCAAAACTAACATCAGTCAAACGCACTGACCTTCCATGATCATCATCGGAGTACAAAGGCAAGCTGAATAACAACGATCGAACCGCATTGAATTTATATGGAAAGAAATTCTAGGTATGCGGCTTTCACCTCTAGTAGTCTCCCATAAATTTTAATTGACTGGATATGTCGACTGCACAATTTCTATGCAGTCACGGACACTAACTCTTTGCAGCTTTCGCTAAACACAGACACACATATCTATATATATAGGCAATAAAATTAAACAATAATTGATTGCGCGGGTGGTGGTAACAATTCTTTAATGCTAGTTTGCCTGTTTGAAATAAACACCAATCCCGTTGTATTTAACCAGTCGTCGAAAAACATAACAAAACTAACGCCAGGCGTACGTACTGACGCGTTTTGACCTTCCATGATCATCATCAGAGTACGACGGCAAACTGACTAGCGAGGATCAAACCGCATTTCATATATATAGAAAGCGCAATTAGTTTTGCAAAGTTATTCAACGACTGGTTAAAGCCAATGTGATTGGTGTTTACTTCAAGCTCGCAAACTTGATTTATTGAATTGGTACCACCACCCGCGCAATCAAGTTTTGCTTTGTTGTATTGTCTATATAAGTGTGTGCAGTGAAAGCTGCAAAAATGTAATGTTCGTGACTGTATAGAAATTGTGCAGCTGACATTTCCAGTTAAGTACAAATTATACGAGACTACTAGAGGTGAGAGCCGCTTATTTAATTGTGCTTTCCATATATATGCGATGCGGCTGGATCCTCGCCAGTGAGTTTGCCATCGTACTGTGATGATGACCATAGAGGATCAAAAGGCGTTAGTGCGTGCGGCGGGCGGTAGTCTTGCTAAGTTGTTCGGCGACTGTTTAAAGACAGTGTGATTGGTATTTACTTCAAGCTCGCAAACGTGATTTAAAGATTTTTGTCAACATACGCGTAATCATCGATTGCTAAATTCCACTCTTCAATTGGGCTCATTTGATCTTGTTCAGGAAAAATAACCCCACTCTGCAACATGCTACTTATAGCCTATACATACCTTTCATCTCATATGCTTCTAGATTTCTAAAGCGTGTCCTTCATCACAACCAATACTATCAAGACCGCCTGTTCCTAGCAAAAAAAATCCCGTTGTTGTTTACCCGACACTTAAGAATCACTGTCAAATTTCTCGTACCAAAGTCATCACTACGTTACGCAAAATAGCAACTCTTCAATTCAATCCAACCATACTCCAAATATATTTAACAAAATCTATCTCTTTTTCAAAGCCACAAGTGTATTTAAAGCACGACCTGCGGTAATTAAACTCCTACTTCAGCACCAGTTTAAGAGGGCAGTTTACGTATATTGCTTTAAAAATTTCTATGTGAGAACTCTGATGGGAAATAAAACTGGTTCCATTTTTACTCATAATAATCTTTTTATCCCTATGATTTTAACAAGTTCCGGAGTGTTAAGTTTCGTCTTGCAAAGTTTCTAAATTAGACAAGTCGCCTTAGACTTAAAACGTCACATCTGTGCACTCCAATAAAATTTATATTTACTGCATTTAATTATTAAGTTGTCTTCCATAATTTGCTCAACTAATCCTCCCCATATTTTCAGCAATTTATCGGACACTCAAAAATTCAGATGGATAATCTGACGGTATACAACTCACGCTGTTTCTTCCTCGCCCTCCAAAATTCTGAGTTTCACTCAACTGAAGTCAACGAATCCTGCACGCGACACTGAAATTTTGACTCATTGCAAGCTTGAATCTAGCCTATTTTACCCTAGTCAATCCTAACTTACAGAAACTAGAAAATTACAACAAAGAATTCCGTCGGTCGATTTCTTATGCTAGTCCTTCCACGTCTTCTAACAGACTTAAATTCGTTCATCTAATAACAGAAAATCCTTCATTGATATTCTGGTTCTTCACTAGCCTTAATCTAGTCAATTTTTGCCTATTCAAATCGAATCCTGTTTTAATCAGAACGAACTATCATGAAATTGGTGAAAGCCCTTCTCTTTCACAACTTCCAAAAGCCTTATCTGTAAATACTTTGCTAATAACTATTTTATTCAACTTTATATATCCCTACTATTGAATAATTCCCTTTAATTACAGTTGTTGAGCGAGATAGCTTTTGTTGTCAAATAAATATTTTATTTCTATAACAAAAATTATTTATTTTACTTGTAATTACACTCAATGCGAAAAAAGTTGGATGCACTAATTATCTTTATAGATATCTCAAAAGCTTTTGATTCTATATATTTTGAAGCTATTTTGAAGGCGATTAATTAATTAAATATTGATCCGAATAATTTTCGAATAATCAGGTACTATTTATGTAATAGCAGCATGAGTATTCAAGTACGTACTTTGAGATATAGTTCGTTAAATTTAATAAGTCGAATTTCACATGGATCAAGCTTGGAACAAAGTTGATTTAAAATCATATTTGCACATTTGAAAACTAAGATCCTTAATGGTCGAGTTTACAAATATGCTGGTGATTTCACATTCATCTTTCCAATAGACCTTAAAAATATCGAATTCTCTAAAAATAACGTAAAACTGGATTTGTATGACTTGAGTAGTTATTTAGTATTATTAGGGCTGAGAATAAACAATAAAAAGACGAAAGCATTAACAGTAGGTAATAAAACAGAATGAAATCTTGTTTATTTTTATGATGCTGTGATAAATTATGTATTTAAAATCGAACTTTAGCAAGAAATTAAAGATTTAGGCTCCTGACAGACATATTGAAAGAATAGTTACACAAAGATCCGATTCTTCACAATTTCCAATTTTGTTTTGTCTTTGATCGGGTTGACTTGTTCTTACTTCAACTGGAAATGCGGTTCTATCACATCTTTGTTTACTGGCGACGTTTCGGTGCCTACTTTCCAGCACCATCCTCAGGCAACACAACACTGATCACAATAGCAGATGTAAGCAAATGTGGTAACCTCGTTCCAAAACCATTCTATTTATATATATTTGACTCAACACTATTTTAATCATAGAATTTGTCTCAGTAACTAAACTCAATATATAACTATTTATAATTAGCAGACCAATCATTACCTCACCTATAAATAATCTCATCTCGTATGCAGAATATTTTAGGGGAGAGAGACAGTATCGAACCTTTTGTTATTTGTTATAACTGTATTGCTACTATGTCACGGTAATCAAAATTTAAAAATGATAAAACTAAAACCTTGACTATCATATACTGTATTTTATTTAAAGCCGGGAACTCTAATGTATACAATGGTGTATGAGGTATTGCGCACATAGCAACAAATTAGTTCAAATATGGAGCAGCAAGTTACGTAGATGGATGGAGAGTGAATGTTATAGAGCACAAAGAGGTGAGATGCAAGCAGAGTTATGATCTAAAACGCTTAAGAGCAGAATATGCCTCAAGGCAGACAAAGGTGGTGCAACGGTACTTATGAACCGGTCAGATTAGGAATTGAAAGTGTATGAACAATTAAATAATTTAGAGGTTTATAATAAAATAAATAAAGATCCATCTGATAAGTTACAAGGACAAGTTAAGAATATAATTAATAGAATGATTGAGTCGAAGGAATTAGAACCAGGACTTGGGAATTCATTAATACAACGTGACACAGTCCCTCCGAGAATTTATGGTCTAGTGAAGATTCATAAACAGGGGAATCCACCTAGATTAATCGTTAATGTACAAAACTCACCAACGTATAGATTGTCGAAATTTCTATGCAACAGAATTAGAAAATATACTTATTTCTTAGATTATACTTTAAAGAATACATATCATTTTATTGACATTATTAGTAGATATAACTTGAACTATAATGATAGACTGGCTAGCCTGGACGTTGTATCGATGTATACTAATGTCCCGGTACAAGCAGCATTAGAAAGTGTGAAGCGTTGTTTAACAGAGTTCCCAGAGATAATAGAAGGTAGTAAAATGATGTTAAGTAGTATTATGGAAATCTTAAATATTTGTATGTCCTCCACCTACTTTAAGTTCAGAAATGAATTTTATAAACAAGTTAAAGGTGTCCCTATAGGACAACCACTATCAGTCCCGGTTGCTAATATTTTTATCCACTATTTTGAAAAAAATCTGTTGTTAAAATCTCCTCTTAAGCCAAACTTGTATGTAAGATTCCTGGATGATATGTTTATAATTTGGAATCATGGGGATAATGAGTTAAATAAATTCCTCGAATTAGCCAACCAATTAGGTGAATTAAAGTTTACATTGGAAAAAGAGAATAATGATGAATTACCCTTTTTGGATGTGAAAATAAAACGGAATGGTTCCAGATTGGAAAGAGATATTTTTAGAAAAGAGACTTATTCAGGACTACTTCTTAATTTCTTATCGAATCACCCATATGGAATGAAAATAGGCATTCTTAAATCCATGATATTAAGAAGTCTTAGAATAGTGGATATAGAAAATAGAGATAAGGAAATGAGGAGATTAAAAGAAATATTCAAACTAAATAGCTATCCGTCAAGTATAATAGATAGATTAATAGATGAGATGTTACAGAGATTTAACAATAATATAATAAACAAAGTAAAGAAGGAAACGGAACCGGATAAGCACAAAATTATGGTATTACCTGATTCTAAATTGAGC